>CAWUFW010017982.1:0-240160 GCA_963921515.1 Calotriton arnoldi
CCAACCCGGCATGTCTGAAGGCGGACCTGCTACCACTACTCCTCCCTCTGGACGCACACGACAGGGCCTGCTCTGCCTATGGGGGCATGGCGTATGTGGCCAACATCGCACGCGCACTGAAATGGAACCACTGTGCCTCCACACGACGGATCATCGAGAACAGCTACATCGAATGTCACCCAGCATGCCCCATCATGGTCCTCCAAGGGACAACCTACGAACAACACCTTGACAGCCACCATCCGCTTCATTGGCTGGCAAACATGTACACCACCAATGACATGGAAGCCCTGCTGGACGGCATCGCATACCTGACAACCTGTAAATACGTCGGACCACAACGCAGGTTCCCCGAGTGACCTATGAAGTCCAACCCCGCACCCATGCTCAGCTTCCGCACGGACTGGCCAGTCACCACCACAACAGCCATACCAAACGACCGGCAACTGTAACCACACCATCAACGACATCGCCATGACATCGGATATGACCGGGACATGCACACTGTTCCCCATCACATCCAGGAACACCGCATGCATCGTGGGAGGCAGTGGCATGGGCTCTGTGCATCGCACCCACATGGACGGAACTGCACGAACAACCAGGACACGACATGGATCCAGCGCACATGGACACACACACCGCTCAGTGGACATGAATAGGTCGCCTGGAGTCTGTGGGTGCTGCACCCCTCCCACCCCCGCCCCGGGAATCCCATACCAGGACCTTTGCATGGACGACAAGTGCATACAACAACAACACGACCCCAGTGACTGTGACATGTCCAGTAACCACCACAGTGCAACAACAAGTGGCACGCCGCTGCATGCACGCAAGCACATGCCCTGATGTCATCTCACATGCACGCGTGCATGAGGAACAACCGCAGCAAACCTGTCACATGGAACTGAGATGGACTGTGCCCATGATGCCGAGCGGTCTGGTAGGCTACATGTATACCGTCTGTGTCAAAGTCCGCAGCTCCGCAGCTATACGTAAATGTACATTAGCACAGCCTTGGCCAAGCAGATGTAACCCCACACCCTATCCCATTTGTAATCATGCTCAGTATATCCTCAACATGTATTCCGCTGCCAGTAGTGTCCACTATACTGCATCACAGAGGACAGAAGACTCAATATAATGTTTGAAACCAGAACTGTCTCCGCTGACTCATTTCACAAGTACGAATGAGAGAGGATGAGAGTATGTGAAGTACACGGCAGTCGTGACATGACCATGTAGTCCACTGGTATTGGATGTCAACGCAAATGAGTAGCACTACTGTGGAAGACACACATGTGTCGTGTGAAGTCGTATGGACGCAGTGCTCAGGTGGGTGGGTGCGACGGGTAGATGCGCACATGCCAAGTTGGAGCACGCCGTGTTGGGAGGGCTCATGAACAGTACACCACCGCTTCCCTGGGCATTGTGAGAGGACACCTGTCGGGGGGAGTGAACACGTGTGTGCACAGCAGCCGGGCACACGTACAAAGCGGTACCAGGCGCACCTCAGCCCACCCTCTGTGGACAAGCTGGATCCTGTTGTGCGCCCGCCATGCCCCTTGACAAGGCACACACAGCCCCAGTCGACCAGGTGTAACCCCAACATAGTCAATCCGCACAGGCGATACAGGGCATGGGATGGCAGTGGAGCATGGTGTGTGAGAGGTCTCCTCGCGCTCCTCCTGGTCATATCACGCAGGCAATAGAACCTCAACGTCCAGCATGGCAAAAAGTCAAATGGAAGTGTAGGGGGACGCACCACAGCACGAGCAGCACTGACGTCACGGGAGGTGGCTCGCACCATCCCATCCATTGCCCATCATACCAACCACGCCACATGCCATTGCGACTAAGTGCAAGCGCGTGCGCCACCACCCCTGAGCCCTCCCCAGAGAGGCCAAAGAGTGAATGTGTGGGCCATCAGCCACAGACGGACGCGGCCTGGCCGCAAGGGCAGCCACAGCCACTGGGTGTCGCAGGTGGCGGATCCGGAAGGCGAAGACTGTGATGCATAGTCCATGCAGGCCGGGTCTCCATTTGGGGCACCACGCAGGTGGACGGCGTCCCGCCACACATCATACCCTGAGACAGCCCACTCGTGCAACTGGACCCACACATACACTCCTTGCCCTCTCTGGTGCGAGCTTGGGGCTGCCTGTGCAAGCGCTAGCCTCGCAGGTGAGCATGCATATTGGGGGGGCGAGGGGAGGACATGAGGGCTGGGGCAAAGATGACTGTATCACTGTCAGTTAGTACAAGGGATGACCCAGATGTGGAAAGGAAGAGACGTGTCCCGTGTGTACTGCAACTAGTCGCCAATCCAACTACCCCCCCATGTCCGGAATGTAAGCCCGCACCTAGGCCCGCCCATCCGCCACATCGAACATACCACCAGCACGACTACCTTCCCATTCGAAACACTGACTGGGGGTGGCGACCAGTGAACAATCATGTGTAGCCTACCCACGCGTACATGTGGGCCCTCCATGATCCATGTCACCTGCGGCAAAGACATGACATGCGCAATGAGGGAAGTGAGGAGAGCTGTCCGCCCCACGCGCAGAAGGTGCATCAGCTCCACAGACCCAGCAGCGAGTCCAGCAGGGGTCACATGTGCAGGGGCAGCTGTGCCTGGTGTGAAGGCACATGCATATAGACAGCACATCGACCAATGTGTAGTCTGCCCACATCCACAGTCCATCATCATGCGGACATAGGAATTGAACACAGGGCAACACATCTTAGCTGGTGCACCCACCGAGACCAACAATGCGCAATCATCGACGTACCCGCCCTGTGCATGGCCCCCCACCCAACGGAGGCACATCCAGTGCCACCATCCCACACACACAAGCCTTCCACGGAACATGCTGTGTCCAATGGTCAGTACAGAGTCAGCGCCCATCTGGTGGATCCTGAACAGGAGACACATGCACACACATGCCAGCTCCCACTATGTACGACTGCCACCTGGCACGTGCAATGTAACCTCTCACCTGTGACGTGTGACTGCAAGCACACAGCCGTCTTGGCATGGGGCTGTCAATGTGGACACCAGTCAATGTTTCGGGAGGTGTGATCCGTACAGTGCTGTACATAGGGTGCAGTGCTGACACCTACTACTGTCTCATATCCCCTCGTGCCACAGGTCCCACTTGTATTGGCCGCTCAGCCCGTGCCCACATCGTCGTCGTCGTGTGCCATACTCATCCAGCCTCGGAAGCAGTACCATGCTCAGCAGACACTCATGTTGCAGTGGCGTTGCCGCTTGACGAATATGCAGTCAGTCCCCATCAGCACGCCCCGCAAGTCATTGGGGCCTAGATCCCCATGTGCATGCACATGGCAGTGGTATGTCTCACTTGCCATTGCCATTGTTGGGAGACCTGTGTAAGTGTATTGTGGCCGTGCCGTCCCAGCTTGACAGCTGGGCTGTGGCCCATGTGCTTGCTCAGTCATGTCAGTGATGTGTATGCGAAATTGCTATGTGCCGTGTTGCTTTGACATGTGTCCTCTGCCATTTAACCCAGGCGGAGACCGAACATTGACCGCCCATACCAATTGCTGGCGGACATGGACGATACAGAGGTAATCAGGAAGTTTCGGCTGGACAGGCCAACTCTGCATCGACTGTGTGCCATGTTAGAGCCCCATCTCCGTCCCCGCAGGGTGTATCCGACTGCTGTCACCCCCACGGCTAAGGTGATGGCCGCCATGCATTTCTTCGCCACTGGGTCATTCCAGCACACAGTGGGCAGTGGAGGAGGGATGTCCCAGCCCATGTTCAGCAAGGTGCTGAGGGATGTACTGGCAGCCATGATGCTGTACCGGAACAGGTACATCCGCTTCCCCAGGGCTCGTGAATTGGCGGCAGTGAAGGGTGCATTCTATGCCCTTGGCAGAATCCCACACGTCGTGGGAGCCATTGACTGCACTCATGTTGGCCTTGTTCCACCACAGGCCACTGAGCACCTGTACCGCAACAGGAAGCACACGCACTCCCTGAATGTGCAAGTGGTGTGCCTTGCGGACATGGTGATCACCCACGTGTGTGCAAAGTTTCCAGGCTCGGCCCATGACGCACACATAATGCGCAACAGCATCTTGCCACGACTGATGGCCAATCTGCAACAGGATCGTGGCTGTATTGTCGGTGAGTATGTGGAGTGGTGTAGCGTGCTGGTTGTGCGATGCTGTCCCCTGTCCAGTTGGAATAGCAACGGTTCTCTGTGTCCCTCACACCCAGGTGACTCTGCGTATCCGAATGGGGCATGGCTGCTCAGTCCATTGAGGAATCCTCGCACCCCAGCAGACGATCGATACAATGAGGCACATGGGAGGACCAGACGTGTGGTCGAGCGTACCTTTGGCCTCCTCAAGTCCAGGTTCAGGTGCCTGGACCGCACCGGGGGTGCACTGGCGTACTCCCCACAGAAGGTGTGCCAGATAGTGGTGGCGTGCTGCATGCTGCACAATCTGGCCATTCGGAAGCAGATCCCCCTCATTGTGGATGACGGAGATCAACCAGGGCCCCAGCCCGCAGACCAGGACAGCTCGAGTGAGGTGGACAGCGGAGAGGAGGAAGCTGGGAATGTGCGCCAGCAGCTCATCGCCCGCTACTTCACTTGACGGTGAGTGTCCATGTACGACGGATGATGTGTCTGTATCTATGCAGGTGTGTGTGTGCTGTGTCAGGGTGGCCGTATGTTCACTGCGTGCAGTGTGTCAACGCTCCATGGCCAGGGTAGTATGCCACTGTTGGTGACTGTGGCATTGTGCCCTATTGCTCTGTGCGATGTGTGTACATTGCTTGTAGTTGTTGACATGTACTGTGTGATGGGTGTGTGACACACTCATTGAATGTGCTCCTGTTCTGTCTCCCACCCCTAGGTCCCTACAGGCCCTCCGGATTCCATTTCCATGCCACGCATCAGGTGCCTTTCCGCCCAAGGTGGCCGTTGTATTCCGTACAATAAAGACACAGGGCACAAACAGCAGTTAGTGAAAAAGGTGCATTTATTCCAAACTGTGACATGTGATTGTGTGTAAGGTGATGACAAAAGTGGTGCGTGCAGTGACAATGAGCTGTCGGTCATGGCTGCGTGATGATCAGGGTGTACCCACTGGTTCTATGTCCATAGTCCAACACACACATGCCATCCAGATGGCTGTGTGGAGTGGGATCGTAGAGCAAGTCAATGCAGTGGCTGGTCAAGGAAGGCTGGCGGAAGGCTGGCTGGCTGCCTCACTTGCGACTGGAGCGTGCGAAGTCCTCCCGGGAGATCTGTTTCCTCTTCGGACGGCCCCTTCCACGTTTGGGAGGGGGGTGTGTGGTGGCGACCTGCTGGTGGTGGGTGAGGTGTGCTCACTGGCTGTGGACGCAGGGGAAGTGGACACTGCTGCCCGACCCTGCGCCCTAGCAGGTGGTGGCGGAGGTGGTGTTGCTGGCCTTGCCTGTGACCCCACCGCCACCACCAGCTGGCCCATGAGGTCCACGAGTTGGTCCATACGGGACACGAATTGGCCCATATGGGCGTCCATGGACCTCAGCACCCCCAGCACCTCCCGCGTGTCAGTAGCAGACCTGGCCCATTGTCCTTGGGCCTCTTCATAGGCCCCAAGGACTCTGTCCATTTGAGGCAGGGCATGGCTCCCAGGGGAGGCTGGCGTTTCCCTGACCCTGCTCCTCCTACCAGTCCTGCTGCCACCGGCCTGCCCACTAGCCACATTGCTCACCACGGTCCTCGCTGTGGCTCCCAGGGTGGATCCAGTCGGCCGGGCCACCACCTGCGCTGGGGCTGGTGCCAGCGAAGACGTGGTGGTGGTGGAGGCGGTGGTGGTCGGTGCGGCGATGGTGGCGGTTGCGGCAGTGGTAGTGGCCGCAATGACCGTGGGTGTGGCCGCAACGACAGTGGCAGCAGGGGACTGGGACTGTTCAGCATCCCTGGATGATGGGTTGGTGGGTAGGAGGGGTCCTGGGGAGCGGCTGGGCCCTGCCACGCCAGATGGGCCAGCTTGGTGGTCCGTGTCCGAAGAGGTGGACAGATCCTCCAGATCCGTGTGTCCTCGTTGGGGGCTTGTAGGCTGGCTGTGCTGGCTGCTGTCTCCATCCCCAGCGTCCAGCAGTTCGTCACCTGTGGAGAGAATGAGATTTGTTATTGTGTTGCACCTGGCGAAGTATGTATTAGTCGTCTGACATTGGCAGTTCATGCAATCTCGTACATGGGTTTCCCGGAGGCGAGTGTGTGGCTGTGGCATCTGTAGGTGTGTGTGCTAGGCAATGGGACTGTGTGCTGTGCACATGTGGCATGGGACGGATTGGCCATGCCGATGGGTGTGTTGCTTTGCCCCTACTCATTGTGACTCTGGTGTATGCGGGCTCCTGGCCCATCCTGGGTCTGGTTTGTACTTTGCTTTTGGGGTTCAAATGGAACGCTTAGGAACGCATATGGCAACATGGGGGCCATGCCCCAGATTCGCATTTGGGATGGAATATGCTTTTGGGGTTCAAATGGAACGCTTAGGAACGCATATGGCAACATGGGGGCCATGCCCCAGATTCGCATTTGGGAGGGTATATGCTTTTGGGGTACATGCTGTGAGCCATGGGTGCCGAACGTGACATGTGTTGTGGCAGCATGACAGTGCATGGTCTGAGGTGTGTGCATGCCTGACATGCCCTGCATATTTGCTGTCTGTTGTGGTTACTGGACATGGCATTGGACGCATCGTTATGAGTGAGTGATAGTTGTGTGCCAGCCAACGTATTGCAGTTGTCCCATCTCCTTGGTGTGCGTGCTGCCCTGTGCCATGTGCATCACTGCAGTGCTCGGGGGGTGTGGCCCATGTTGTGTGTTGTTGCTCACAGTGTGTCGTGCGCTTAATTGACTTCTGGCACATGGTTGGTCATGGGCATGTGTCTTAGCGTGACTGCTGTATGTGTGGCAGCTGTGCGGATGACATGCCTTTCATGAGACTGGGGCTGACGGATGGGATGGATGGTATGTTGTATGTGCATGGTGTGTCTGTGTGTTTGATGGGTTCAGTGGTGTTCGTGTACATTTCTGTTGTTCCGCTCTGTTGCGTCTAGTGTTGTTTGTCTTACATAGGCGTAGTTGTGGGGTGTGTGGTTGACAGGCAGTAGGGGCTACATGGACAGGACTTCAATGGTGTTTCGGTTGTGTGTGATGAGTTGCACAGTGGCTGCCGTGTGGGACTATGTTCAGTGTGGCTTGTGCATGCAGACGTGGCTCCTTGGGTGTTGCTATGTCTGTGATGGGTCATGTGGGGTGTGAGTCTGCTGTTCATGTCCGTGTGCACATTGTTCACTTGTTCGTGACGGTGGGCGGTGCTGCGTGTTCGTGTGCTACGTGACATGTCCCATGTGTTGGTGGTGTTATGGTCCTCATGCCTCCAGTAATCCAGCCCTGTCCAGTTTCCCACCTGCAAGTTGTTCGTGCGTGCACTGTACTGGATGCCACATGGCTCTTAGCGGGGGGTGCTCCATGTTGCAGGTCTGTGGGGGTGGGGGGGTGTAGTGGGTCGTGGGGGTGGCTGTACACCCACTGACACCAATTGCTGTGGACCGTGATGTCTGCCTTTCGGCTGTCGTTGTGCACTGCGGTGGCTGACACGTGGGTGTGGGGTGTGGGGGATGCTCCTCCTTGCTGTGCTGTGGGACTGGGGGCCTGGTGTGTGTTGTACTTGGGCTGTCCACCGTCCCACCCACTGCACTTTGTGTTCCTGCCACTTACCTGTTACTTGTCGGTTGGTGCAGCTGTGCCTGACACATGGGTGTGGGGAGTGCTCCACCTTGCTGGTCTGTGGGAGTGGGGGCCTGGTGGGTGTTGTACTTCAGCTGTCCCCCTCCGACCCACTGCACTTTGTGTTCCTGCCACTTACCTGTTACTTGTCAGTTGGTGCAGCTGTGGCGGACACATGGGTGTGGTGGGTGCTCGTTGTGGCGCTTCTGGCATATTTGGGGACCTGTTGGTGGTTACGTGGCTGGCTTAGTGTACACATGTCCCCACGCATCTTGCAGTTGTTCGGTTTGGGCTGTGTGTGGTGGTGTCTGTTGCATGTGTGTGTGATGTGTTGTGTATTGTGTGCTGGACATGGGGGTGTTTGTCCCTGGGAGCTGTGGCATGGTGGTTGCGCATGTGAGTACATAGCGGTGTGCTAGTATACATTAGTTTGTACTTACCAGCCTCCACTCCCCTGCTAATCCGGCGAGGATCTCCGGATGGATTACGACTCGCACCTTCTCCTCCCACGCTTTGAAGGTCTTAAAGAGCGCGGGATTCCCTCCGCCAGTGACGGCAGCCAGCTCTCTGTTTTTGCCCTCCTTCTTCTTGACCAGGCTCTTTACATCATTCCAACGTTTGTTTATTTCACCTCTGTTCCTGGGCAGGGTCCCGACTGCATTGACCTGGTCTACGATCCGGTTCCACATTCTGTTTCTGGTGGCTAGTGGTGTGTGCTGGACCATGTTCCCATAGATTTGTGGGTACACCTTGATGATCTCGTCGACCATGACCGTCAGCTCCATGGGCGTGAACTTGGGCATCCTTTGTGGTGCCATGGTGTTTGTGGTGCTGGTGCGGTGTGTGTTGTGTAATGTGCAGGGGGTTTGTGGTGCCGGTGTTTGGTGGTGGTGGTGGTGGTGGTTGTGATGTGTGCGTTTCTGTGGTGTGCTGCTGTCCTTGCTGTGTCACTGTGTCCTCTCCTCTCCTCTCTGGTTTGCAATGTAGCAAGGGGTTGTGGTCTGTGGGAGTGCTGCTTTTGTACTCACCTATGTGGGTGTGTCCTCATGGTCTGTTGTTTTCAGGTGTGTTGTGTCTGGGGTTCTGGCCTTTGTATTTTTTGTTTGTCCGGGGGGTGTTTTCGGGATGTGTACTGTGCTTGTGTATTTGTGCGTGCCTTGCTGTGTGGACTTGTTGGCCATGTTGTGTGCTATTGGTTTTGTGTGCGGATGGTTTCTGTGCAGGTACGTGGGCGCCATGGCTTCTGCCGTGTCGATTCTCATCGGCGTTGTTTGCGCTAGCGGGCGGTATATTTGTTGTTTTTCCGCGCTCATGGCGGTGCGATCGTAATTTCACGTGCGGTGTGTCGGCCGTGTGGGCGGGCGGTTTTGTGTTGTCGTGCGTGTTTCCGTCCGTGGCGGGCGGTTTGACTCCGACTCGGACGATGGCGGGCGGTATTTTGTATGATTTTTCCGCCGATGGCGGTTTTCAGTTTGTGTACTCATAATGGCGTGGTCGGTGTTCAGGCGGTGTGTGCGGGCGGATTTTTGCCGCTTCCATGCCTGGCGGATTTTTTTACGCCGGGTATCGTAATGTGCCCCTTAGTTTTGATTAATTAATAATTAGTTGTTAATTTATATTAATAAATTTTTTGAAAATTAATTATGGAAATTGTGTTATTAATTTTAGGTGCGGGTTGTGAGGTTTATAGGGGTAAAGGGTGGGAAGTAATTTATGTTTAATTAATTAATAATTAGTTGTTAATTTATATTAACTAATTAGTTGATAATTAATTATGTTAATTGTGTGATTTTTTTAGGTGTGGGTTTCATGGGGTAAAGGGTGGGAAGTAATTTATTTTTAATTAATTAATAATTAGTTCTTAATTATTACTAATTAATTGATAAAAAATTAATTACTGAAATTGTGTAATTAATTTTAGGTGTGGGGGTGGGAGTTTCATGGGGTAAAGGGTGGGAAGTAATTTATGTTTAATTAATAATTAGTTGTAAATTAATATTAATTAATTAATTGAAAATTAAATATGGAATTTGTGTAATTAATTTTAGGTGTGGGTTGTGGGATTTATAGGGGTGAAGGGTGGGAAGTAATTTTTGTTTAATTCATTAACAATTAGTTGATCAATAATATTAATTAATTAATTTTTAATTAGGGTATTTGTTTATATTTTTTATGTGTGGGTTTTATTGTTAAAGGGGTACAGTGTGGCGAGTAAATTAATTTTACAAACTTTATAATTAGTTGTTAAATACTATTATTTTTTTTATTGAAAATAAGTTTTAATTGTGTAATACATTTTTTTATAGTTTAATTTTAACTGTGGGTTGTGGGGATTATAGGGGTAAAGTATGGGAAGTTAAATAATTTTTATGAGTTTTTTTAATTAATAATATTTCTTTAATTGGTAATTAATTATGTTAGTTGAGAAAGTAATTTTTTTAAAAATTTAGATGTGTGTTTTGAATTGTTTGGTGTTAAAGGGTAGGAAATAAAAAAATAAATGTATGTAATGATGTTTTTGCTTCTAAATAATTTTTTATTAAAAATATGTTTTTGTTTGGAAATTGTTTTTTATTTTATTTAATATAATATTTGCAGGTATTTGTTATATTTATTTAACATTATAATATTTGTTCAATTTTTTTAATATTAAATATATTTGTATTTGAATTTTTAACATATTTATATATTTTTTTAATGTATTTTGTTTTTTAAATATTTTTATTGTTAAAATGTAGTTGGTTTTTAATTTTGAACTGACTGGAGTGAGAGTATTAATTGTTACTCCTCTGAAATCCAATACTTTCCCTGCTGTTGCACTCACTGGAGTGGGAGTAGTAATTTTTACCCCTCCGCTATCCAACACTTTCCCTACTGTTGCACTCACTGGAGTGGGAATAGTAATATTTACCCCTCGGCTGTCCAACACTTTCCCTACTGTTGCACTCATTGGAGTGGGACTAGTAATTTTTACCCCTCCGCTATCCAACACTTTCCCTACTGTTGCACTCACTGGAGTGGGAATATTAATTTTTACCCCTCCGCTATCCAACACTTTCCCTACTGTTGCACTCACTGGAGTGGTAATAGTAATTTTTACCCCTCCGCTATCCAACACTTTGCCTACTGTTATTGGTACACACACACACACACACACACACACACACACACATATATATACACATGTACATTTTTATATAATTTTAAAATTATAAGATAATTTAAAAAAAATTGTTTATTAATTATTTTAATGGAAATATATAGGAATTATTATGTATGTGTGTTTAACTTTTTTTAATTAGGTTTATTATATATTTTTTAATTTATATTAAATCTACTTTTTTATATTAATTTTATTATTTAACATATTTAATATATATACATATATAAAATTCAATATTTTGTACAACTATATTTTTTACATCGATATTTTTTTTCGATATTTGTGTACTTACCTGTTTAAGTATAGGGTGTCAATATTTTTGCATTCTATATTTTTACATCGATATTTTTTACTTCTATATTTTTAACTTCGATATTTTGTCAGTGAACCAGCCTCACCGTGAGAGGTCCAAAGTGAGCATGTTCATGGCGACAGATGATGGGGTGGAAGAGACGAGTGGACCTCTCCCTGACCTCCTGTCTACGAAGGAGCACGATGGGTCAGTGGAGGGTGTGATCCTCTCCCCTACACTGACCCCAGAGCAGCAGAGTGACTGTCACCAATTGTTGGGGCAGTTCACCAACGCTGTTCTCCCTGACCCAGGTGTTGCTCACTGGTGTACCCATGACGTGGACACTGGTGACAGCCCTCCTGTGAAATACAAGATTTAGAGGTTGACTGACCAGGTCAGAGCCAGCATCAAAGAGGAGGTCTCTAAGATGTTGGTGTTAGGGGTGATAGAGCCCTCCAACATTCCTTGGGCCAGCCCAGTGATCTTGGTCCCAAAGGATGCTGCTGCACCCGGTGCCACTCCTAAACTGCGGTACTGCATGGACTACTGTGGGATCTACGTTGTCATCAGGACTGACGTGCAACCCATCCCCTGAGCTGATGAGCTCATTGATCGATTGGGAGCTGCCAAGTTCCTCAGCACGTTTGATTTGACATCTGGATACTAGCAGATTGGCTTAACCTAGGGGGCCAAGGAGAGGTCAGCATTTTCAACCCTAGAGGGGCACTACCAGTTTCGGGTGATGCCCTTTGGGTTGAAGAATGCCCCTTCCACCTTTCAGAGGTATGTCAACCAGGTGTTGGCTGGGCCAGATGATTTCAGTGCCGCCTACCTGGACAACATTGCAGTGTTCAGTTCCAGCTGGGAAGAACACTTGCAGCACCTCTAGGAAGTGTTGAAGGCTCTGCAGAGAGCAGGCCTCACAATCAAGGCCAGTAAGTGCCAGATTGGGCAAGGCTTTGTGGTGTACTTAGGGCACCAGGTAGGAAGCGGCCAGGTGGCGCCGCTAAAGCCCAAAATTGATACCATTCTGGCATGGGAGTCCCCCAAGACCCAGACAGAGGTGAGAGCCTTTTTAGGTCTCATCTGCTACAATAGGAGGTTTGTCAAGGGCTATTGCACCATTGTTGCCCCCTTGACAGAGCTGACTTCCAGGAAGCAGCCCAGGAAGGTGATCTGGATTTATGCCTGCCAGAAAACATTTGGTGCCCTGAAGGCAGCCATGTGCACGGTGCCCGTGCTCAAGGCACCCGACTTCTCCAAGAAATTCGTAGTGGAGACTGACGCTTTGCTTTATACAAAAAATTAGCAGCCACTTTGATACCGGAACCCTGACAGAAAGGTCAAATTGATGGAAAGACCAATCTGAGTGCATTTCACATGGGATTCCTTGTTATATTGCCCCAGTATTGTATCACTAATTATTAATTGAGGATTTCATGGAAAAGTAAATTGTCAGAGTGGACCTTTCAGTCCCTTGGACTCGGAAGAAATTAAAACTTGATGTTGAGTTTATTCCCCTTCCACTTACCTTTATGCTTAAAATTGGTGGTCCTGAAGAAGGTGGCTTCTAAGAGATAATGTGCCACCGAAACATACGTTGACCTGGATGTCTGATACCCAACTGACAACACAGCCACGGAGACTGTTTTCGATCTGTCCTTACCGTGACTTTCTTGGTGTATGCGAGCTGGTTGGGTATTAAATATGCATGGTGAGAGAATGAGAGTGCATGATGGTATGTCAGGTTAGTATGCAAGTGGGGTCATAAGTCAGGGGATATGTGTTCATAATGAAATGATAACATTATTGTCTGTGATAAGAAAATAATGTATATGTCGATTTTTCACAACTGATGAAATTGTTGCAAATTAATTTTGTTTTTACCAGAAAAACATGTTTATCTTTTATCTCTTTTGTATGTGAACACAAATGAAAAAATTATGGAATAATTTAATAAAAAAATAACAAAAAGACATAGAAATTGTAGTTTGTATTGTGGATAGCCCCATAGAGCCATTGTTAGCCTACACAAAAATAATATAGGTCTTGTGGGAGGCTTTTGTGATTTTCTCTTGTTTGTTCCCCCTTCTCCCAGACCTGAAAGCAATTCTTAGGGGGTACCTTTTGGGCATTGATAGCCATGTGCACGGTACCCATGCTCAAGGCACCTGACTTCGCCAAGGAATTCGTAGTGCAGACTGACGCTTCAGAGCTTTGTGTGGGAGTGTTGCTCTCACAACTGAACGATGATGGCCTAGACCAGACTGTAGTCTTCCTTAGCAGGAGACTACTCCCCAGGGAACAGAGGTGGAGTACCATAGAGAGAGAAGCTTTTGCTGTGGTCTGGGCACTGAAGAAGCCAAGACCCTACCTGTTTGGGACTCAGATCCAAGCTCAGACAGAACACAGACCCCTCAGATGGTTGATGCAAATGAGGGGTGAGAACCCAAAGCTGTTGAGGTGGTCCATCTCCCTAAAGGCAATGGACTTTATGGGGGGACACCGCCCTGGCACAGAACACACCAACACTGAAGGTTCTCCCTATTTTCAGCTGGAGGGGACATGTGTTAGACCTGCACCTTTTGGCATGTTTACCCTGTCTTTTTGCTTTCTGACCTCTCAGTTTTGACTCTGTTTCTGCTGGTTTAGTGTCTCTGCGCACTTCTGTCCAGTGTTAAAGTGCAAGTGCTCCTATTATAAATTGTATTATGGATTGGTGTTTCCATGATTGGCATATCTGACTTACTGGTAAGTCCCTAGTCAAGTGTACTGAGAGTGCCAGGGCCTGTAAATCAAATGCTGCTAGTGGGCCTGCAGCACTGATTGTGCCACCCACACGAGCCGCCGTTCAAAGGGTTCTCAGACCTGCCACTGCAGTGTCTGCATGCAGTTCTTACTGCCATGTCGACTTGGCAAGTGCACCCACTTGCCAAGCCCTAACCTTCCCATTTTATTACATGCGAGTCACCCCTAAGGAAGGCCCAAGGTGCAGTGTATTTGAAAGGTAGGGTATGTACTGGTGAGTGTGACATGTCCTGATAGTGAAATACAGTATATTTCGTTTTTCACTGTTGAAAGGCTATCGGTCCCATAGGATAGAATGGGGAATATTTGGTAACATTTTACCAGTATATCTTCCCATTGGGACAAGATAGAGAAATTGAGTTTAGTACGCCTGGACTCAGAATGTAGAAATACATCTTTTAGTAAAGATGATTTTTATGTTCTGTGTTTGAAAATACCACTTTTAGAAGGTAGGTATTTTCTTGCTTAGCCATCCGATGTGCCTCTGCTGGGTTGTGGATTGACTGTCTGAAGGTGGAGTGATAGGGGCTGGGGATGTGCATTCTCTTCAGACAGCCACTGGGGAGGGGGTCGAGGTGTGTCCTGTCTTTCCTGGATGAGTCAGGGCTGGGCTAAATAGACCTGGGCTGCATTTAGAGTAGTGGGAGGAGATTTCCTTGCACCTGAATGGGCCTGGTCTGCCTTGGACAATGCTGTCTCCACCTCCTGCCAGGAAACTGGGCCACAGAGGACTAAACTGGTTTGGACTGAGCACGGATACTCTCTGCCCAAGAGAACAAAGAAAAACTGAGTATAAATATTGGGACCAAGACCCCAGACCTTTAGAACTCACTTGGATCAAGGAACCTGCCAAGAAGAATAGCTGGAAGAACTGCCAGGAGGAGTACTGCTCCTTTGCCGTGTTGTTGCTTTGCTGGGTTGGCCTGCAGTTGCTGCTTCTGCCTTGGGCAGGGAAAGGACTGGACAGAACTTTCTTCACCTGATGCTGAGTATCTCTAAGGGCTTGAAATAGAGCTTGCCTCCTTTTCATGAAGTCTCAGGGACAGCAAAGACTTCCCTTACCTCTAGGTACCATCTCTGGAACCTTGGGTTTCAGTTGCCACAGAGGGGGAAAGCAGCCGACACCATTGCGGGCTCCTTGTCCTGAAGGCACCGCAAAGGGCATTGCCGGACCTCGCACCGGAACCCTGGTCTCACCGACCGGCGTTGCCACCGAGCTGCGGTTGCACCGCAACCTGTGGGCACCGCACTCTGCGCTGCCTCGCTCCAATCCGCCGCCCTGGTCTCACCGACGACATCGCTGCACGCTGACCTCGACACCCGTGACTGCACCGTGGTTTGGGGGCACTGCTCATAAGTCACATGACGCACTGCCCGGACACCCGTGACTGCACCATGGTTTGGGGCACAGCTCATAAGCCACATGACGCACTGCCCCATCCCACGCTGCAGTCTGGGCCAACCGACGCCAGCTCCCATCAACCGGCACTGTCGCTTGCACCGTGACCTGTCAGCACCGCAGCGAACACCGCCTCACTCCGCACCGCAGCCGTGGTCTCACTGACACCGCTGAACGACTGTCACATAGCCATTGCCTACACCATGACTTGAGGGCACTACACGCTGCCCCGCTACGGTTCACATCGCAACGGTTGCCACGACCAGCCCGCACCGACGTGGTCGGACGGAACTAAAGGGCTACTACTGGTGAGGGCCATATCCCGTGCAGCACATACACTGCATGCCCCTTCACAAAACACTATATAGTAGCTACAGTGGTTCAGGGAAGACTATTTGTCACTTAAATGATCATCATCAGGACACAAGATAAATATTTTGGAAGCAACCATCAGAAAATGGATGATGAGTGACTTAATCACATTAAAGAGTCTGACGATTCAACCGAAGTTAGAGCCTTGCCAAAAAATATAGGGCTCAACAATTTCATAGATCAGATGAGGAAAATCAAGTTTTTTGTTGTATGGCAACAGTTTCTAAATGGACTACATCCAAAGGAGCACATCTGATAAGTCGCAGTGATTCATAATGGAAATTCACTGAAATTGTAAAAAAACTTCAGTGACAATTTGCGGTACTCTCCGTCACATGCAGTCAACGGTCCCTTTGGCAACTGAAGAGGACGCAGTCACTGCATTATTGATCTTGTGATTTAGTAGACATTTTGTTTATCATTCCTCTGCCATTGTGTTTGTTTGTATACACTGCAATTTGTGTCTTTATATGTTTATTATGTGTATCCCCATGAACACCATGTTATGTGTTTGTACTATTCCTGATCCTTTTTATGTTCTGTGAAAAGCTATTCTAATAACACAAAGTTGCTTTCAAGAAAGTTTTGTCCGTGGGTACCTTTATTTGTACTTTTGTATGCAGTTAAACTTAATTCTTTTATGAAAAAATACTTCCCATAACCTTTGTAGCTACTATGGGCCATATGTATGAAGCCAATTTGCGATCGCAAACGCCGAAATTCGCAGAATTTCAGTGTTTGCGATCACAAATTAGTAGTGTGCAAATTGCGATTCCTTAAATGCAATGTAAGAAGCACAAAAGAAAGTGCGATTTGGCCTTAAGGAATCGCAATTTACCACCAACTTCAAGTTGGTGGTAAATTGCAATTTCAATTAAAAATGCAAATTTTTGCATTTTTTAAAATGCCATTTGGCGCACATACATGCCCTTAGGGCATGTATGTGTGCCACATGTGCACACATGCCCATTTCAGGGGTGCAACAGGGTGTCCTTTTGACACCCTGGCACCCTTGAAATTGCATTCTCAATTTGCGATTCTCTAATTGGGAATAGCAAATTGAGAATGTCTTCCCATTCATTCCTATGGGCCTCCTAGCCCATAGGAATGAATGGGAAGGTATTCCTTATTTGCGAATCTCAATTTGCGATTTGCAAATAAGGAATATGTGGGATTCGCAAAATTATTTGCAAATCCCACATACATTGCATTTTGCGATTCTCAAATTGCGATTCGCAGAAAATCGCAAATTGAGAATCGCAAAACTGTTTTTTGTTACATATGGCCCCAGATTGTTTATTGCCCCAGGTTTTGGGGAGTAGTGCTGCCCCTGTTGTAGGCAATCCATTTCCCCAATTCCCCCTTCACAAAACACTACAAGGAGATTGGCAACAGCACTAGCCGGCCCTATGTAATTAAATATTAAACAAACTGCAAATCGGAAAACATGGTCTACATCTTCACATTCCCCTGCCAAGAACGCTATGTGGGTATAACAACACGGAAGATTCGCTTAAGAATCAGTGAACATCGGACCACAATCCGATGTAAAAAGAGTGCTACCTGTATGTCTAAACACTATCTGGTGAAACAACATCCAGACAAAGTCATTGCATGGTCAGTTCTGGAGATGGTCTCCCCACGTCCTTTCACCAACATAACTAGGGTACTCCTTGAAAGTGAACAACGGTGGGTGTACCATCTGAAATCTCAAATACACAGACTGAATGACGACACACCCTGGCTACAATTGAAGCGATAAGTTACCTGCGCTCTACGCTGCCCTTACAAACAGGGAACTGGGAGATTACACCCCCCCTTACCATCTTGAAATTAAGTACATGTTCACATAGTAGCTGATCAATATTAAAAACATTCTGTATGGTTATGCTATGGTCTACATAAAATTGTAGCCCATCCCAAAAACTACACATCCAGAATGCAACCTTCAGATAGACTTTTTGCAATGCTACCTCTAGGAGTACGGAATCTGGAGATTCCATCCTTGTTTTCCCTCCCATATTTCCCTGTTAAATTACTAAACTATGACACAGCAGCCGATTATGATTATTAAATCATTGTGCCATGGTTTGTGCTATAGCTCAAAAAATCCCAGAAAAAACTCTTTGCCCAGAAACTATTCATCCCAGAATGTAGCCATTAAGTGTTCACATCGACAGCGGCGTCATTATTTACGTGACCGCCCATAATGCCTTCAGACTAAGGCAGGCCTGCCAAGTATCACGCAACAGGTGTGACTCTAACGCATTTCAGTGCGGTGTTCCGCATCACCGCACTGAAATGCATTGTCACGCATTTTAATGCCACTCACTGTCTCACTATGCTCTGTGTACCAGCGCTGTAACTGCTACGCCAGGCTGCTAGCGCGCGCGCCTGCTGCTCCCCGCAGACTTGCCAGCAGGCTCAGTAAACAGTTAATGCTCTTGTCTGCTGGCTGAGTGCTACAATGTATACAATCTTAGCCCAGCGCTGCATTGTGAAATATTCCCGCCCGCGCCCGGCTGTCATGCCCAATTATACCGAGACCCGGGGCGGAGCCAGCCCTGCGACCCATACAATTGGCTGTGGCGCCGCTGGGGTAGGGATCTGACCTCACGTCCTGGAACAGGAAGGAAGTGAGGTCGGTCAGGATTAAAGCGGCGGGGGACTCGACTGTGGAGTTGTGCTGCCCGCGTCCCTTGCCTCCTGGCGTCCGTGGCATAACTCAGTGCTGCCTGCGCATATACCCGGCGTTGGACCTGACGACCAGGACAGGTCACGGCAGCATCGACACTCTCTCAGCATCATGCAGAGGCAGCACATACAGCTGAGCCAGAGACTGCGGCCCGGCGTTCACGGTTCACCGTTGTTGAAGAACTCCATGAGTCCATGTGGTTACGGCCCGCCAATTGCTGTCGGCTCGGGCTCGCCTCAGTCAGTAGGGTATCTGATCTACTAGGCCTAAATTGTTAACAAGCCTTATTCATCCAGGTTTAGCAGAGTGAAAGAGGGCGTTAGAGTAGACGCCATCAGCTGTGATAACTTTGCATGTTTTTATGATATTACTGGCTGCTGCTCACCCCTTCTGACCGCAGAACTGCACAGTAGAGAAAAGCCTGTTCCCTGGACAGGGTGTGGGGTGGGGGGGGGGGGAGGTAGCGGCAGTGTCCGGTCAGTGAGTGAGTCAATGTCAGTGGATAATTGGGCGCTGGATGGGCGTGCCGGCCCAGAGCTTCAATGAAGCTGAAACTACTGCCCTTGTGTCACTTGGTATTGTTAGCGCACACTGGGTACAGCAGATGGCTAAGACCATGGTGGTATGAACCCTGAGACACGGATGTTGCAGGTTGCAGCTTTCCCTTCCGTTGCTGTTCTGCCGCCAGTCTCGAGACAGCAGGTCAGTACTTTTATGGGGTGATTATTTTAGTCTGTTTGTGGGCCTGTTGGGCGTGCGTGGGTGTGCTGGGTTAAACTCATGATTTTTGTTCGGATAAAAAATTATTCTGGCAGCAAGCTTAAATGGACGGAGTGTGACATATGCAAAACCCGTCTTCTTCAGCGCTGTCTATACTGGCTGATGCAGCAGAGTTACTTACTTGAGATGAACAATGGTGCCTCAACTGTTTTATATAATGATCAACTCAGAAAGCGGTTTTCAGGAGTTTTGCATTAGTTTTAAGTAATTTTTTAACCTTATCACTTCTCAATAGTTTGAAGTTTCTTGTATTTCAGCTTTTTCAATATCACTGTCAGTTTCACTCCTTAGCAGTTCAATGCCACTCAGAAGTGCATTGACGACGTCGGTCTAAAGAGAAATCGCAGCACTGCGCGACTGCCAGATATTTGTCTTTATTTTTATGATTTTTATATAGCGCAGGCTAGGCCCGGAGCCTTTAGAATAGATTCGAAACAGTTCAGTAACAAGTAGATAAACAAAGGATTATTACCCTAGGGCAGAGGTCTTCAAACTTTTGCAGGTTGAGCCCCCCCAGCTGAATTTTTTTAGATGTTGGGCCCCCCCACCACCTGACAGAAATTTCTGGAATCTGGTACACTACATAATCGACCGCCACGCGCATATCCCGGGCCATATCCAGCAAATAATGTTCAACACAATAAGAGTGTTTAGTAAACTGCAGGTTTGTGAGTGGGTGTGGTGAAATGAGAGAGGCTTATTACTCTGCTCCAAACACCATTTTCCAAGATAAAATGTGCGCAAATTGTTTTTACTAGGATGCTTTGTTTTACACATGACATAGATTGATAATAACACCACCAACATATATGTGACGGGTGTGCCTGTTTTTCGCCACAGACACGGTCAAACTGTGGATGGATTTTTGCTACTGCCATCCTCAGGTTGTGCTCCACATCCAGTCTTGAACGGTACTTAGTCTTTAATACCGCAAGTGCTGAGAACCCAATCTCACATAAATAGGACGAGCTGAAAGGCAAAAGAGTTTTGATAGCAGTTTCTCTCAAAGTTGAATATTCTGCAGACATTTTCAGCCAAAACGGGGACTGTAAGGGAGACAGTGTTGTGAGATTTTTCGAGCACTCCCTAGCTTAGAACTGGTACACGAGAAACAATTCTTCTCTAGAAATCTTTCACAAACGTTTTAGGCAGCATTATAATGGGATAATTGTCCACCAACCAGTTATGGATCCGAAGACAAAGTTGAAAGTCCACATAGAGGGCGCTGAAAGAAAACCTAATTGAGAATTCCTTAGTGGTACAATAAGTTGCTTGCCTGAAGCAGTGGGGATTTAGGACACGTCGGGCTTATGTTTAAAAAAATAGAACTAATAATAAATTAATTATGTTGTCTATTTTACTTCAGAGCAATGTTGTCTGACAGACTTTGTGGTGGCAGGGACATGTTAAGAATTTTGGGTGCCCTGGGCCAAAACTATTTTGGGGGCCCCTGTTCAGTACAGCTTTGAGTTTAAATGATTTACTTTCAGCTTTGCCATACCCTCTTTAGCCAGGCTACTAATGGTGCACAGGCACTATGGTCGAAATTCTAAAAGCGTTTACATCTAATATTCAGAGACAGTGATGTGTTTTCACTGTTGCAACAAAGCAGCAGCCCACTAATTTTACAGAGAATAATATCTGTGATATCCTCCAATTTCTCATATGTGAGGACCCGCTTGGATCTAAAATAAACTTTTTTATGGTTGTTGCATGAAACAAACACATTTCTCTGCAAATAGTAATAGACTCCCTCACATCAATCACCATAAAAAGAAATGAAACAAAACGGTATTTACAAGAATCTGTTTAGGAATTATTCCAGGCCATCAGGGCAAAAACAGAGCTGTCTCTATCAAGGGGCCCCCTGAAACGCTGGATTGCAGTGCATGTAAATGTGTCCTTTTGTAATTTAGGACGAAAACCTTGATGGGGCACAACATGCCCATACTTGTGTACAGGGGCGCAACTAGACCCGAACTTCGGGTGGGGGCTAACACTCCCAGCCAGGGCTGGCCCTAGCACTGGTTGCCCCCAGTGCAACAGTCTTTTTTGGCGCCCCCTCCCCCATTTCCTCCATCTCCATGAATTTCCTCACTACTACTCACCAACGATGCACCTCATCTCTCTATAGCACCTTTCTGGCAAACATTTCATTTTTTTATAGCACTACTCATTGTTTACTCACACTCAGTTCAGTGATCTGCTTGGTACATGTTCTTTGTAGTAGGCACATTAAACCTCTGCACTGTGTGGGTGGCAGGAGTGCCCATGTGAGTGCACCGTGAGCCATGCAACAGTGTGAGAGTAGGGTAAGAGGAGTGACTGCAGGGTGAGTGAGGTGACCATATGAATTTGGGTGCGGATGTAAGTGCAGATTGGGACGAATGAATCTATGGTTAGTGATGAGCTTATCTGAGTGAGATTGCAGATTGAGCAGTGAGCGGGACAGGTGAGTGAAGTGTCACATGAGTGCAGGTTGAGTAGTGTGCTTGTGTGACTGCAGGGTGAGGTACAGGGTGAACAGCGCAAGTGCATTGTGAGTGCAGAGTGATCCCTGTGAGTGCATGGTAAGCGGGTAAAGGGTGTGAGTGCATCGAGATCAGTGTGAGGGCATTGTGATCGCTGTGAGTGCAGGGTGAGCGTTAAAGTGAAGGGCGAGAATGAGGAGCGAGTTGTCTGAATGCAGGGTGCATTCCTAGACACTAGAAGTAACTCAGCTTGTTATTGACGACGGCGTAGGGTTTCAGATATGCTTAACTACTGCTATTATGGCATTAACCAGGGATCAGGGTGGAGGAAATAAATGTGCTGATCTTGCAACAAACTTCCAGTTTTATGATTAGGGTTGCCAGCTCTTTATTTGGATGGCCCAGGTGGTACAAAAATAAGCAGTCACCCAAAGCTGTATTGTTAGCACTTGTCTGTGCATACTTTGAACAGCAAATATAAATAGAAAGAACTTTTAATTGTGTTCTAGGGCTGCCTGAATGATCCATGACTGATAATACAAGGGAACAAAGACAGAAAAGTCACATTAAAAATGAATACATACTTCCTTATTTATAACAATATTTATTGTCAAGACAAGCAATTTGCAGACTGTTTAAACAACACATGGCTGGCTGGCATTTTGCGCACCCGCCTGTGTAATTTTAAAATAAACTTTGTCTCCTTTCTGGGAAGAGCTAACCCTCCCAGGACGGGGTTAAATTCGTATAGCTGAAATGCTTCAGCTGCAGTGGGAGGCAGGGAGTCTCCTCTGTTAAAACTGAAAGCAATGAACAGACAGTCATTTCAGCTGCAGTGGGAGGCAAGGAGTCTCCTCTGCTATGAAATCGATAGTGAAGGAACAGGACTGACTGTTGGTTTGCTTTCAGTTTTAGCAGCGGAGACTTCCTGCCTCTCACTGCAGCATTTCAGCTCTACCAATTAACCCCCTCCTGGGACAGTTAACATGATAATGACAAAAAGCATGGGCACGTCGTGCCCCATCGATTTCCCCTCCCTCCCCCCTCCAACCATACAAGAGTTCTCCAATAAAAAAAATCCCCAGAAGACTTGCGACGCAGGACAGTGAAGAGGAACAAAGGTAAGAATAGAGTGGAGTGCGCGCCCCCCCTGAGATGGTGTCGCGCCCCCCAGAGGTGCGCGCCCCACAGATTGAAGAACTCTGCTCTAGACTATTCTAATGGGTCACAATGCACTCAGAGCATACACAGGACTACACTTCCCGGAATGGTCGCAGGGACTGTCGCGTCATCACATGTGCGGCCGCCCTCCTCGCCCATGTGTGTCTCTTCTGCGTTTGTCTTCAAAACCTGGCTGCCACAATACACAGCAACATCGGGAGGATGGACACATACAAGTAGGTGCTGATAGCAGGGAGAGAACTTTGATGAAGTAAGACAAATTGTGCGTGCATACTTATCCACTTTCAGTACTTAAGAATAAGCCCCGCAGATATTAACTGCACGCACAGTGCAACAACTTTGTCTTTTTTTAAGTGTTTGACTAGAAGGCTCCCCTCATCCCAGTCCTCCATGAGGTTTATCTGTCCCAAAATTAGGGTAAGAGTTAGAAGGTGAATCCGGGCTTGTGAGAGAGTGACCGTTGTCACCTTGTGTTATATGCATGTTTTACGAGTGAGACCACGCACACACTTTTTCTAAAAGGCGGTTATGCTGCCCCACGAGTGGCATGGCTGAGTCCTGCAAGACTGGCAATCATCGGTCGTTCTTGCCTTTGTTTTAAACGTTACATGTCCCAACTACTGGTGTGTTGTACAATTTATTGTTCTGTCAAATGCAAGATTGTAGTACAACTTATATGTATACATATGTTTTCTGCCTTTTTAGGACCCTATCATTGATACTGACCAGTCATTAGGAACTGGTACAGTATGCTTGTTGGTGCACTGAGCGAGTGTAAATGCTTTTGACAGGGATTCAAATAGGGACAAGCAGGATTCTAGTCTTGAGGAAAGCCCTGGACCAATCAGTGGTCCTTTGATGGGCTGAAACATGTGAGGGCCACCTGCCACTAGAGCATTCTCTGACGAGAGTGTGATGGCCAATGATGAAGCAAGACACCATGGGGGTGTGTGAGGCCATCCCGTTCTTTTTTGGAAACCCCCATGGGGTCCTCTCTTCAGTTATTGGGACACGAATCATCCTGAATTGAGTCAAAGGCTCATTAATAAGGATGTCTGGTTCCCATATTTGAGAGCCATACTAAGCTACGTTTGTTATGTTGTGGTTTATGATATTGTAGGGATGCAAACATTTATCCACATAATTTTCTCTCATTCCCCCTGCCCTTCAAATGAAAAGGGTTTTGTGTATGACAGCAAGAAGCAGGACTTCAAATTTTACTGTGCACAGCCCAACACTTATACAAACGATGATAGCAGCAGCTCAGCTCAGAAGCTGCAGCCACAGTCGCAGCGTAATGGTTACTAGCCTCCTTAAAAATGCACCCTGTGCGTAGGCATACAGCGGAAATGCAGAAGAAATGTGGTAGGACCGCGGACGCCACCCCCTTGCTCCTCCCGTACTACATATCTGAGCAGTGCCAGTATCAGTGTCCTCCTCAGCTTCTTGGTTTGTCCCCCTATAAAGAAAAGAGGGACAAGAAGGAGCAAAGAACAGCCAGTAGTAGGTAAGCAGGAGCACCAGGGCTGCAAGCTGCACCAGACTCTAGCCTGACTGCTTCCGCAGTGCACCAGTGTCTTGCTCCGCCCTCAAAAATACC
Source organism: Calotriton arnoldi (assembly GCA_963921515.1). Lineage (NCBI taxonomy): Eukaryota > Metazoa > Chordata > Amphibia > Caudata > Salamandridae > Calotriton > Calotriton arnoldi. The sequence continues at coordinate 24,532 of CAWUFW010017982.1, forward strand.
ACTCGCACACGATGGCCCAAGCATGACGAAGCACGAGACATAAAACACCTAGAAAGGGGTTTTACTTTACAAAATAGAATAAGGCTTGGGGTTTTATTTATGCAATGCTCTCCAACAGAAAGACTTTCCCAGATGTCAAATGAATAGCATTCAAATGAATACAGAAATATATATTTATATTCAAGCAATAATAACACGTGGCAAATGTAACAGTTCAATGCATGAATAATAATAATGAATAAACAATCAGCAAATAATACTGGACGTCCTGCAGGAAATCAGAAAGATATATACACTAAATACATCAAATGATTACTTTGGATGTGCACTCTGACTCACTCACACATCACAAAGAAAACAACTCAAATGACCACAGCCACTGGAACTACGCATCACAATGGCAAAACACCTAAAATGATCATAGCCACTGGCCACACATCACAATGGCAATAATCAAAACTCAAACACTTCACCTGGCGCAAACACTGCATCTTAGCCCACTCCAGACCGGGGGATTTACAGCCGGGGTTAAGAGCCTCAGCAACCAGGGTTCCACTGAACCGAAGTAGACGTGTCCGTCCCCATTCAGATTCCAAAATCCCAGTTTCTAAGTCAACAACCCTCAGCTTTATAGTCTCAAAACACACTAGAAGGTTCAAGCGTCTTTCCCTCTGCGTTAAGGAAGCTTACTGGAATTGGCCACCTTCCATGCAAGCATTCCAGGGCAAAAGGAGTTCCCACGTTCCCTCTACATTCTCACATATTCCAGCCTTGATCTTAACGAAGCTTACGAAAGCCTTCCAGGGTACATTCAACAATAACAAAACGACTTTGAACGTGGATAACCCAAACAACTTGCAATGCTCTGTAGGCTTGTGAGCGCCGAATGCTCTAGCAAGACAGACTCAGAATTCAGGATGACAGGAGGCCATGTCAAAGCCAATAGTAAGAACTTCATAATACTTCCCAATGTACAACACAATGCACATTTGTGCACCACTGCCCATAGCATCACACACTTCATCTCTCAGTGTACAACATAATGCACATTTGAGCACCACTGCTCATAACACTGCACTTCGAGACCAAAAAGTACATTCCACACCTCTCTCTCTTGCATTCAAATGCACATCCCACACGTTCTGTTCTTGGCAAGGCTGTTCTATTGTGACAGCTCCCACTTCAAAACTATGAGAAGAAATCTTCAAGAGAAACAAGGCATATGCAGGACGTACATTTAGGCTAGGATAAAATAACACACCAAAGGCAATTAAAATAATGGCAGTCAAAGGTCATCACGTGGTGTCAAACCATAAGAGTGCCTCTAGCACTACAACCGGTGCCCTGGTTAACTGCACGCCTGATGCAGCAGACTGTACCGTATGGCTTGCTGCAGGGAGGGTGCGAGGCGCCAAGATGCTCTCCCCGCAGGCCAAGTCCCACTTCTGGCTTGCTGCCTTTGGGCCGGTTGCCCATCTCAGCATGCTCCACCAGCTATCCTTCTCCTCGCTGCCCTGCTTGCAGCACCAAGTCAATCCCCCCCAGGCAATTGTGGCAGTGATGAGCGGTGATGAGTGGTTGAGTCATGTGGCCAGCAGCTGGCAGTGCAGAGAGCAGCCGCATTGTTTGATAACAGGGCCGACCCCCCACCGACACCGTGGCTGTGGAGCGGTAATCGATCTATGTCAGGGTATCTTCAGCAGAGTTTGCCTGCCCCCTGTTGGTGCACTGCATGTCAAATGGTCCATGTGCATGAGTGAAAGTAGTTCTGTGTGCACGGTTGCCTGTTTGTCTGCTGGTCTGTGTGTGTGGAAGTCTATAGATGTGTTGGTCTGCGTGCGCACATGGGTGTCTCTAGATATATTGCTCAGCTTGCATATGTGCATGTATGTGTTATGCCAGCTGACTAGACCAGCAAGGTAAGCACTCGCCACAGACATTTGCAGTGATCTTCAGGTATAATGTTCACATACTGAGCAAGCCCAAATCAGCCTTGAATCCTCTTCAGGTTGGTACATTGCATAGCATTACATTGGACAGTAGTACCATCTGTTAATGACAGTGATTAGGAATAGCAGACATGCTCTATGATTCACTGTATAAAAAAAGCAAGGTAATATGTTTGTGAACATGTGATTGATGTTGTGTGTCTGTGTGCTTACACAATATAAAAGTCAAACCTAAAGGCTCTGTCAACACTTGTTTTAAATAGTCCTTGCTACAGTAGGTATAGCTGTTAGCCAACACAATAACAATCTTATATCAACTTTGTAAGGTTGAAAGGATAAGTTAGCCATTGTCATGTGGTCAGATTAGGCCCGGATGGAAACACCACCATTTTACATGCTCACGTTTTTAAGTTGCCTTCTTTCCTTAAACACGACATCTGACACACATTTGTTTGCGTGCCTGTGCAGGATAATATTCTCTGAACTAGCTTTGCTTACATTTCCACTTCATAGGCACATTATCAAATACCTTGAACATTCTGGACAAGGGCTAAGTTCACTATGCAAAATGTTATTTGCCGTTCGACGACAGAACTATAACAATAGAATAAACAATAGCAACCAGACTGGGGCTTCAGCATGGCAACATGGATGAGGTCTATTAGATAAACTACATCACTCTCATGTTTAGGGAGAGGAGCATTTTGCTTGGCACTGAGAGGTCGCCCCATACCGGATATCCAGCCCATTCCTGTTTACTTCATGTGAGGAATGAAGCCCAGCTCTCCACGAAGATGGACTCCCTGATGGCACTTACCCACTGGTAACAGCGGGTTAGATCACCCTACAGGGATTTGGCAGATTCACCCACTCTAGGATAGGTTGTGCTAGGTAGGAGTACAATATATTACAGTACTTATATACAGGCATATATTCTCTGTTACAGCACGATGGTTGAACGGTTTATCTTTTTCACCATTCTCGTTATTCTGATCACGTTATTCTGTTTCCTTCTGTTGATTACTGCAGCACACATATTTTACTTAAGAATCACAATGCTTCAATAAATATTGAACCTGCATGTTGTGTATTTCTTGTGTATCTCTTTGGGTATTCCTAAGTAACCAAATGAAAAGGTTCTAGATCCATTACCATGATTTCCTTGGGGAGTTAGGGTTGTCACGTTCTGACGGTGCACATTACATTTGTTACCTTGTCAGGTTTAGGGTACAGTGGTGCACTGTGAGCTAGCAGGACTAAGACCAACATATCTGGATGGTGTGCGTGGAATCAGTCTTGCATTTATGTTGTCCAACAAACACACAGTTTTTACTGAGAAAGTATAGGCCGTACGACACCATCCTGAGATTTACACATGGTGCACATAGGAGACACACAGATCTAAGCTGCACATACTGAAGCCATGGAACTTTCTTATTGACATACAGCTTGTCAATTTTTAGACATAGGATATGAAAATTACACTAAGAGCTCTTCAGTGTTATCATATTTCCTGATAGTGTATTTAGTTAGATAGCTGTTAACTGTCCAGTATATTAGGTTAGGAAATTAATGGTTTATTTCTGCAACACCCAAATAGCTTTAAGTGAATAATAGGAAGAGATTCTTAGTTGTGCAATTCCAAATTATTTAGCAAATGCACATTGAAATAATAAATGAATGAAATAAAATGCCTTCAGTAGGGATTTCCCTAAGTGAAAGTGGAAGAGTGTTCGAAAGTATGGATGCTAGCAGGGAAAACCGCCTCTTCTGACTTTGCAGACTTTTGGAACATGCAGTGGAAGAAGGCTGGCTGAAAGCAGAGTTCTGTTTGGAGTATAGTGCATCATCCTCTCTCGCAGGTACTCTGGTTGTCTGATAGAAAGCTGTGTGGGTAACAAACAAAACCTTGAAATATATCAGTTTAATTATAGGTAGCCAATGTAGGTCTTTCAAGTATGGTGAAATGACATGTCTAGAGGGAAGCCTCAGAATCAGCCTAGCCCCCATATTATGAACTGTCTGTAATCTGCACAGCATATAATTCGGCAGCCCCAGGTAAAAGGTATTGGCGTAGTCGAGTCTGGAGGCTATTAAGGCATGCACAATGGTCCTTCTGGTAGCATCCAGTACCAAACAAACGGCCTTCTTTAGGGATTGAGCATGTAAATGCAAGTTGATGAGATCAAGAAAATTGGTGAATGGAAGATAAGATTAGTGTCAAATTGACCCCATACATTTTTCGCTGTGGAGGGCAGCATGGGGGGTTTGACCCAGTTCCTCAGGACACCAACGGTGGGGATCGAGATAATCTTGGCCTCCAAAAAATAGCACCTCTTTCTTAACAGAATTATGTTTTAGACAACTTGCTTTCATTCAGTATGTTTTAATTTTTTTATTTTATTCTTCATTATTTTCATACATCAGAGAAAACAGGCATATAAAGGCAGTTAGAAACACACAGTAATGACACCACGTAGAAACATGGAACAATGGCAGTTCTCAATAGTACAATGTTAACACAATGGCATGTCAACGAGGGAATTGAGCACATACAGCAGGTCAGTGTGGCTAGGCATTATAGATATTTTGGAATCATCTGTACCCATGTTTTGTAAGCATGCAGGCTATGAGACTCTACGATGGTGGGTCCAACTGTGGCATAGCCATCGTGGAATGTTCGAGTGAAGATATGCCCTTAGTGGAACCCTGATATCACACAGGCTGGATTGGGGTGTTTGCAACTCAGTGTAGTGTTCTGCTCGTTCATAGGAAAGAGCTGTATCTGTCAGCCAGTCCTTGCCCCTTGGTGGTTAGCCTGCATCCAGCAGCAGGCCAAACATTTCTTGGCCAACAGTAGAACAACTCCTATCAGCCTTCTAGTCGGTTGTGGATGGGTTTTTGTGTATCCCAGTAGTGTGGGTAAGGGAGTGTTTTCTATAGGGGCTTCAGTGATATGGAAGACTTCATCCCAATAGGTTATGACAGGTGGAAACTCCCAAGCCAAATAGAAGAAACCAGTTAGGTCACATGGACATCTAGTGCATTGGACAGGTTTTCCTGGGTCTAGTCTGTGTAGGTGGGATGGAAAACAATAAAATCTGTGGAGGAATTTAAAGTAAAGGAGTTTGTGCTTGTACTTGATGGAAAACATCTTGGTATAACCACAGCAGTATTTCCAAAGGTCTACAATAATGTCACAGTTTAGATCTGACCTTCATCCAAGGCACCTAAGCATCCTTTAAAGGAATCTGCAATGTCTCCATTAAATTGTTTGATGGAAAGTAATAGCTGCATGTCATCTGCATATAACCTTGAGGTCCCACAACTCCGCATCTTAGCCAAGGGAGCCATATAGATGTTAAATAATGTGGGACTCAAGGCGTATCCCTGTGGAACACCGAATCTCAAGGGTATGGAAGAGGAAGCAAAGGGTGGCAAATGAAACATCTGGGCTCTGTCCGGGTAAAAACAAAAAAAAGAACAAATCTAGGAAAGGGCCTCACCATTGATTCCCACCTCCTCCAGCTAATCCAGATGGATGGAATTGGAAAGGATGTCAAATGCTGCAGACATATCTAGCAAAACAACCACTGCAGCATGGTCGTGATCAAGATTCAGTTTAACAAATTCAGTCACTTTCAAAAAAGCAGATGAATTGCTGAAGCCTGATTGTGACTCATGGAGCAACTTGTTATTTTCAAGATAGACAGAGAGCTGCTCATTTATCAATTTCTCCAACATTTTGGAAGCAGCAGGCAGAAGCAAATTAGGTTTAAAGTTGCTCAACATTGAGGGATCAGTGTGTGGCTTTTCTAAAAGTGGTATCAAACAGGCCTTTTTGCAGCTTAGGGGAACCTTTTCAAATTCAAATGTTAAATTGAACAAATGGTTGAGACATAGGTTAATTACTGGCATCGCCAGTTTTAGTATAGGAGGGAGGCAGAGGTCGGCAGGGGAGCCAGATTTGCAATTAATAATTGCTCACACCGAATCCTTCATCGAAATCTTGGGGAAAGTACGAAGGCATGAAAAAGTTGTAGAAGAGGTGACTGCCAGTGTGGCTCCTTGCCTGCTAGCAAATAGCTCCTGATGGAATTCTAAATAGATAACTTTATTTTGCTATGGAAGAAATTGGAAAGATTGCTATAAAGCTCTGCAAAGGGCACACATTTTCATTTGCAGGCCATGTGCCAAAAGGGAGAGAACAATATTAAAGATTTCTCTCAGAGCATTTGACTCCATAGTGATATGAGCTGCAAAGAATAGTGTACTGTAGTTCCCTAAAAATACATAGGATCTGCACGTTTGTAGGTAACAAACTAAGGGATGGTGTCTAGACTGATTCAGGACACCCCGAAAGGATATGTCAGTCTATATACCAGCTAGCTCACAGTGCCACCATAAGCCCCCTAATCTTACCAAGGAGTGAACAGTTTCTGGCAAATCATGGAACATGACAACTCTTGATCCTTCAGCGATCGTGGAAACAGTACAGTACTTTTCGCTTAGTCAATCGTGCTCGCTTAGTCTCAGAGAGATACACAGAATAAAGGATGGGTACGTTTTCAATAAGCATTTATTGAACCAGCGTCATTCTAGTATAAAACATGTTTGCTGCAACAATCATTAGACAGAAGCAAATGTATAAGATTACAAGCACCAACAGAGTAAATAGAAGGTAGAATTCTACCATGGTGCTAAAACAGTGAATATATGCAGGCATATAAACATGGCAGTGATCAGGCGTACTCCTACGATGCAAACCCTACCTAAGTGTACCAAAGTGTACCTATCATGTATGTGGGTGTAACACCAAGAATCCCCTTGGAAAGAGTCAACCCCATTACCTGATGGGAGAGAATAAAGGACCCCGTCTTGGTCTCGAGTTGGACAGCTCGCGAGCGATGTCAGACCGCTGCGTGTTATAGCTTCGGCAGGCTGGGACCTCAGTGTCTGTGTCAGCATGGAAGCTTCTCCTCTGTCTATCTAGTGTTGGTATGGGTCTTTTATACCATAAAGGTAGCCTCGGGGTTCCTAGCACAATTGATATGTTGTGAGTACGATTATGTAAATGAGCCTAAATCAATACCTATAATTATGCAAAGTTTTTTTTTCGCCTTAGGATGAGGAGGACCATGACTTTATACAGAGTATGTTAATCCTGTTATGTACGTCATGTGCAGGGGACTCTTCTAAGAATCTTCATGCATAATAAATGAGGATAGTTTCAGGGAAACAGATCGACATTTAATCAGCTCATAACTGGGTAAAAGGTCAGTGCTAGAACCGTTATGCAGTGCAAGGTAGGACAAATGTAGGTGAAAGGTCATTTTGCTACTTAGGCATAGGTTAGGGGACATAACAATAGTGACTGAGCTTTCTGAATAGATTTCCTAAAATTATGTATGGCCTCCTTATACAAGTGTTTAGCATGAGTGATATAATCTCTCTGCATCGCTTTTCTAAATGCTTAGACCAGAGGTCTTCAAACTGTGGGGCGCGCCCCCCTGGGGGGGGGCGTGGATGGGTTCCCAAGGGGGTGCAAATGCCTCTGCAAGTACATGTAAATGAAGATGGCCTGGAAGTGCGGCAATGTTTATTTGCTGCATTTCCAGGCTGTCTTCATTTACTCCGAAGCCCTTGAAGTGAGATCAGAGTGCAGTGGGGCCGGAGGTCAGTGAGTGCGCTGCTGTGGGCTTGGCTGGGCAGTGTCTGGAGTCTTATCTCCAGCACGCCCGAGTTTTTCACAGGTCTTTAAAGACCATTTGCATATTTACATACCTTTGTAAACTGATTACCGAGGCTTAGTTTTTTTTCTTGTTCTAGTACCCCCTGGGTCCCCACTCTGCCTATTCCTTAAGTTTGCATTTTACATTTACTAGTGTGAGAATGCTTTTCATGCAAAGGAATATAAACTGGGGTTGCCAAAAGAAAAATGCCAGCCATGTGTTGTTTAAAGAGCCTGCAAACACCTCGTCTTGACACTAAATAGGGTTATAAATAAAAAAGTATGTATTCATTTATAATGTGACTTTTCTGTCTTTGTTCCCTTTAATTATCAGTCATGAATCTTTCAGACCGCCCTAGAACACAATTAAAAGTGCTTTCTATTAATATTTGCTGTTCGAAGTATGCACAGATAAGTGCTGAGAATAAGGCTTTAGGTGACTGTTCATTTTTGTACCATCTGGGACATCAAAATAATGAGCTGGCAACCCTAATCATAAGACTGGAAGTTTGTTGCACAATCAGCACATTTTTTTTATTTCCTCCACCCTTGATCCCTGATTAATGCCATAATAGCAATAGTTTAACTTATATCTGAAACCCTACACCACCGTCAATAACATGCTGATTTACTTCAAGTGTCTGGGAATGCACCCTGCATTCTGACAACTCACTCCTCACTCTCACCCTTCACTTTCACGCTCACCCTGCACTCACAGCGATCACTCTGCACTCGCAATGCACTTGTGCGGTCCACCCTGTACCTCACCCTGCAGTCTCACGAGCACACTACTCACCCTGCACTCATGTGACACTTCACTCACATGGCACCTTCACTGCTCAATCTGCAATCTCACTCACACACAGCCCATCACTAACCAAACATTCATTTGTCCCACTCTGCACTTACATCTGCACCCAAAATCATATGGTCACCTCACTCACACTGCAGTCACTCCTCTTACCCTACTCTCACACTGTCGCATCGCTCACCGTGCACTCACATGGGCACTCCTGCCACCCACACAGAGCAAAGGGTTAATGTGCCTGCTACAAAAATTGTGCACCATGCAGATCACAGAACTGAGTGTGAGTAAACTATGAGTAGCGCTATAAAAAAAATGAAATGTTTGTCTGAAAGGTACTAAAGAGAGATGAGGTGCATTGTTGGTGAGTGGTAGTGAGGGAATTCATTGAGAAGGAGGAAATGGGGGAGGGGGTGCCAAAAAAGACTGTTGCACCATGTGCGACCAGTGCTAGTGCCAGCGCTGGCTGGGAGTGTTAGCCTCCCTGAAATTCGGGTCTAGTTGCACCCCTGGTGTGCTGGCAGGGTCAAAGAGGTTGCTAAAAAAAAAAAAAGCCTAAGTGTTTTTTGTTTTCACAGTCGTGCAAGTGTGTATAAAATAAAGCAATAACAGCTTAATTTGATAATAAATGCAAGTTAAACTAACTGGTGATAAATGCACTCTTTTAGGTTATGAAACCTCAGTTAGCGACTACCATCACTGCAGATGTCTGTGTGTGTTAAAGCTGACCAACACATAATTGAACTCTAGTTGGTGCAGAGGAATAGTGACCGTTGTATTTATAGTCAGGGCCACTGGAATTATGCAATTGTGCGGTTTTGGCATTTTGCGCATAGTTATGAATTTCCCGCATTTGCCACATAATCCATCATCTGCTGCATAATTTGCAAATGTTACTAAAAATGCAGCAACACGTTACCTCGCAGTGGAAGGCCCTTTCTAAAGGTTAACTGGTCAACTTTCTGTTGCTTATTGCTATATGTGGGTGTTAATGTGGTACTTATGAGGGGCAATAAAAGCCAGGACAGTATTAACAAGTGTAAAAATAGCTAAATAATGCAGTAATGTTATCACAAAATATGCAGCATTATGCAGCATAATTCGCCTTTGCTTGCTGCAGAATTTAGTCAACCCTGCTGCATAATTTGGCCTTCTCCTGCCGCATAATTCCAGTGGCCCTGTTTATAGTGCTATGAGGTCCCAGCCTGTGGCAGAAAGCACTGTGAATATGTAAGTCATTATTTTAAAACCGTATTTACATACTCTAAGCTAGGATGCTGCAAAATGATGCAGTGATTGAGATAAAACAAGTTATTACTAAAAAGTATATTTTGTAAGAAGTAATCAAACTGTATCTAATGCAGACATTTTTGTAAGTGTCTCCACTATTCCATTTCTCAGCTGATAACACCCTTACATTACATCGCAAAAAGATTAAATCTTTGCCACCATGAAGCTTTAAGCAGAGCCACTGGAGTTATTCAGCAGAAGAGGACCACATTATGCGGCAGGTTTGACTAAATTATGCAGCAAAAAAAGGTAAATTATGCGGCACAATGCGCCACATTTTGTGGTTAGCATTACTTCATTATTTTGTCATTTTAACTCAAGGTAACGCTGTCAGGGGAAACATTTCACCTCATTAGTGCCAGTTTAACCCCCAAATAAAGCAGTAAGCAAGTACAAGATTACCAGTCAATCTTTGCAAAGGGCCGTCGACTGCTCCGGAACACTTTGTCACGCTTTAAGTAACTTTTGTTCCGTTTGAGCTAGAATCAAATTTTTTTTGTTGAAATCTGCAGATTATGTAGCAAATGCAGTAAGCTGATAATTATGTAGAAAACGCTGCTGCTGCAGAAACTCATAATTCCAGTGACCCTGGCTTTAAGTAGCTCAATCAATTAATGGGTGGTACGAAAGCTGGTTTCTTTTTTAACTTTCTGCACTACCACCACACCCTTCGCTTTCAGGCAGAGGCACATCAAAGCCAGTATTAACCATTCAGGGGCAGATTTTTTGTGAAAGCTGAGTCAATGGGGTGGCAGGTAGAAGGCCAGCAGGGTTGCATTCAGATGCCGAGCCCAAATCCTCTCGATCCCTGGGGCCTCACAGTAATGGTCTAGGAGACAGAGGAAAGGAGCGAGATTCATAGATATTGTCAAAGAGAAGGCCCAGGATAGGGAGCACTGTATGGGGACTTGTTTTTATGTTTACAAATGCCAGAGACAGCTTCTTCAGAGAGATACCCCAAAGAAGGGGACAATATAAGTGTTTTTTTATAAAGGGACATTCATTGGTGAAGCTGGTACTGCTGCCAAGTGTGTAAGTGGCCACTACTGGTTATCATTAGGGAAGCAGATGCAGCAGGACTGGGGCCCAGGGATTTGAGGGGCCCACTGCATCACAGTTATGACTGTCTACCTTTAAAAAAGGGGCATCGGAGCTTATTTTCCTTTGAAGCATTAGGACCGAGGTGATGATCTGTCATGGTGAGGAAGAGGTAAAAGATGCAGAGGAGATAGCCTGCTACTCAGGACTGCAGTTATCATTAGTGCAGCAGGTATATTTGCATTGGGGTCAAATACCACAATTATGGGGAGCAGTTTGTTTGGGATAATATCTGTTTTTGTTTGATGCATTTGCTGTTTTATAAGTCTCATATTTAGTGCGGTTCATAAGCTATAGAAAACGTATTCCTGGAATCATCTGATAAGCCCCGCTCCCTGCACGCAGCCATGTCCCTCCCTCTCCCCCAATCCTTGCCATAAAGTTTTGGAGGGGGGCTCGACCTCAAAACATTTTGCTTAGGGGGGGCTCAGAGTAAAAAAGTTTGAAGACCTCTGGCTTAGACTGAGTTTTCTAATTCTTAAGCTCATCTGAGAGCCATGGGGCAGTGGGTTTAGCTCACTTGGAGTGGATGTTTTTCCATTGATCTATGGAATCCATGGCGGCAGTAAGCCAGTTATTGAATGCACTCTCATCTGAATCCATGTCTCCCTAGAAGAAGGGTGACCTTGAGGAAAGGGCATCAGTCAGATTCTGCTCCATCACTTTATGCCAGGGGCGGGCGCATTTAGCTGTAGAGACTTTTTGATGCTGATCAGGTTTAAAGGGGCAGCTAAATGGAATCAAAAAGTGGTCCAACCATGTAAGACGTAAAGGCGAGTCTACTTCAAGATTGGGCACATTAGAGAACAATGCATCAAGGGTGTGGCCTGGTTTATGGGTTGACCCTCTAACCGGTAGTGGAAGATTAAGTCCAAAAGGGGTCTCTTTTAGCTGATTGGCCACATTGCATTTAGGGTCATCCATATGCAGGTTGACATCACTCAGGACCATAAAATCTGCATATTGATTGCAAAAAGTGCACAAGGAGTTGGCCAACCAGTCAACAAAGTAAATATGCAGGCCAGTGGGACAATAAATAAGAATGCCAGAAAGGGAATATTTGCATAAAAGTTTGATAGAAAAAACTAGACTCAGTCTCCACCAAAGTGTTTAGTGAGGTGAAGATACAGGAGAAGTGGGAATGATAAGCTACCAACATCCCACACCCAATTTCTCTGGATAGTCCTGGTGTTGTATTGAACAGCTTGGCAGCATGCTCTGGTTGATCCTGATGCAGTATTGATAAGCTTGGAGCATGGCAGAGGCAATATCAGGAGCAGAAGAATTTCCAGCCAGGTTTCAGTTAGAAAGCCAAATCTATCTGATCTTCGCAGAGAAGGCTGAACACGCCCAGGGCATGGTTAGGGAGGAAACTGATATTAATAAGAAAGGCCCTCAATTTATGTGGAAGAGGGGCCCTACTGGTCAAAATTGGAGAGGGGGGGTGCTGACTATATTGTGTGAGCTCCTTGTAATGTTCTGTTACCATCGAGAGCCTGCAGGCTTTGCAGTCCTCGTTGGGCCTCAACTCCCCTACCAACACATTGTGGGGACAGCATAACAGGGGTCTCAGGGCAGACGCGTCCTCTGACTGTATGAGAAAGGGAGGAGTCAATAGGCTAGCCAGACCGGCAGGGTGACTGGTGCTGGACATGGGCTGGATGTGGACTTTCAGTGCACATTTAGTGCACCAGTGCGGCATCCATGCCCCAGCGAGGATTAAATAGCTGAGGCTAGTTACAAAGAGTGACCTCCTACCAACACACTAGCATGTCGAAACAATATGGCGACTCTAGGTTGGGCCAGTCAAAAAAATAAAATCTTTCTATTTGTGTCATTTACAATAGCGAGGAGAATGTTATGCTAACAACATTTTAGAATGCTTTATTGTGTATACTGATATATAATCCACACTGGAAACTGTGTAAGAATGTTCAATGCGGCAAGAAAAATATGATTTTTTTTCCTGTTGGAGTGCACACCAGCCAATAAGAGCATGCATTGGCAAGGCCAATAGGTCTCACCTTTAAAGGTGAATACTGATCATTTGGGTTGCCAATGCTTGACTGCGTTGGTGCTCCCCTGTCATGACACATATGTGCCTTGGGAGCACCAATGCAAACATGATGCAACACCAAGCAAGCACCCGCATGCACATGCACAGATGCTAGCCACTTTGGAAAGGTAGGAAACCCATTCTAAAATGGCCCCCATGTGCACACATACATGTGCATACATTATGGTGGACATACATATATGCATTATGATGGCCATTTTGACATTTGTTGTACTTTACCATTGGAACATGGTCGGCCATTTTGGAATGGTAAAGTAAACATAAAATAAAAAAGAAAGCCGGGTACATGAAACCTGTAGACAGGCCTACCTATTCAATTAATAATGGGATAGGTTGTTAGTACCCCAAGAGCAGCAGACGAGGTGTGAGTAGGACTGGGGGGAGCAAATGAGGCGAGGGCAGAGGCCATTTGAATTAAATTAGTGTGTATATTGGAGGAACTATTTAGAAAAAATATTTACATCCACAAAATGCTGTGGGCAGATACTAAAGCTGATGAACAGCTCCTCAAGCCTGCGCCTAAATCTACCTTTACCACTGTAGTCAATAGATGAAAGAGGCTTACTAAAAATCCCCTTTCTGTATGTATGTGTTGGTGCAGGATTTGCGTTGTGTAAAGTGTGACAATGCAAGCTCTGACCAAATTGCTGAAGCTGTCTGTAAGCGAGACTGATAAAAAGCAGATTTATGACCTGTCCTTGCTATCCAGTAGTCCATAACAGTGGCACCTAGAGCTGCTGCTGCCCCTCGCCCTACGTAATGTTATTCTAACGCATCTGGTTTTTCCATGTTTTCTGGTTATGAGGCTGGTGGAAAGCGTTATATATTTCATATTTTCTTCTTGCCCGTTGTGCATGTTCTGCTTTTCTGGCCAGAAAAGCTTTGCCAGTCAGACATGATGTTTGCAGGAATTAAAGGCCGATGAGATATAGTTAGTTCCTTGCAAAAGGCACATAGTCCACACCTGAAGCTTTTGAGAGAAGAAAATAGATTTAAGGAATACTTTTTATGGAGAATGGGAAAGTCCGAATTCATTATATGCAACATTAGGAATTCAAAGGTGTAAGAAAGGAAAGAGTTCAAGCTCTCAGAGCGCTTTGAATGAGTGTAGCACATGAATTAATCATTCAGTTCTATTCTAGCCAAAAGATATTGAATCAACTTTTCAATTCACATTATCTTTTATTCAGTTTATCTTTACTGTCTTCCTATTGGACTAGGGAAGGCAAAATACCAAATCTACTACTTGTTTCCTTGTGTCCATGAGCTTAGCATATACTTAATAGTAATCCTACTATGTTACTACAGCCCAGGACCCTGTACTCATCCTTGTTTCTAGCCTCTTTAACACCACATTTGAGCTGCAGATTTCAGTTGTAAGATACATTTGAGACCCTTAGTCCCTCCTTCCTGCCCTGCCCAACTTCCCAGACTCCTGGGCCATGCCAGATTGGAGATGTGAAAGTATAGAGAATGTATAAGTGAACAAGCTAGAGGGAAGTAACTTTAGATATTCCTCTGTTCTCCTTTATCTGTGATTGGTGATTGACTGTAGATGGGTTTATTGATCCTTCAGGACATAGAGCTTTAAAAGACCCATCTAGCACATTTCTGTCCTGCTGCCCTACTGACTGAAGAAACAAGCATTTGTAAAGCAATAGGTCTCGATTTGCAAGAGTTTGAGCTAATGGAATTGTAAATGACAATGCCTTTTATTTATGTGTTTTGAAAACCTGCAAGGGGTGCGTAAACACCACTTTGTACTTATAGTCCTTGCTTACGAGAAGCAAGGCTGGCAGTAACTGCACCTCTTTTACTGCCAGCCTTGCTTCTCGCAAGCAACAACTATAAGTACAAAGTGCATGTTTACGCTCTGACTGCTGGTCTTCAAAACACATATATAAAAGGCATTGTCATTTACAATGCCAATAGCTCAAAGTCTTGCAAATGCAGAACCTATTGCATTGCAAATGCTTTTTGAGCTGTGAGACAGAGGCAGCAGCAGCTATAGGAAGGCAGGGTCCGTGACGCCAGGCCCTGCGTTTCAAAAGCAGGAGGGAGGAGGAGGCAGCTGCAGCCAAAACAGACAGTCTTTGAATGCACAGCAAATGTGGCAAGATAAGAGAAAGATTTACAGCCCCGTTTCCAACAGAGCTCTGTAAACCACAAGCACTGGTCTCCAGTGCTACATCTTCAAGAAAGAAATAGTGCTCACAAGCTCTGAGTAACAACACATGTAACAGGGGCAGTCCTTGAAAATGGGCAGAGCTTTTAAAGCCCATATCCTGAACACAGCATGTCTCGCAAAGACAGCGCAAGCGCTGCCTAGGCGAGACCTAAAAGGGGCATCACCATAGTGGAGAGCAAAGGCACAAGCATTCTTTAAAAAGTGACTTAGAGTCAAGAAGAGCTTTATGGAGCATATGAACTTGAAAATGTTATTCTGTTCTGCAGATACAATGAAAATGGTGTATTTGCATGGACAAATAATACTTTGGAACAATTTTTTAGGGATAATCAAATCCGCAGCAAACTGAAAACAGAAAAAACAGAGAAAGCTTTGATTAGAAAAAAAAACACAGAATGAAAAGGATAGAGCATCATGGATTCAGAATACTTTTTATTGAGAAATGAGAATCAGAAATACTTCAGACAGAGTATTAAAGTTTGCAAGTGTGCGCACCATCTGGATAGATAATTGAAGCCGCAACCTCCATTTAATATAGAACGAACACATCAGAATTATTTTTTAGGGAAAAGTAAGCCATTATAACTTGATGGGCCTCTGCTTTCTGTGGTAATAGAAAACCTGCCAATTTCTGGAAAGAGTCAGAGCCCCAGATGAGAACACGTCACCATCCAATTCTTCTCTTGGAGAAAATTCCACCTTTGGATTTTCACCCGAATTTTGCATGTTCTGTTACCAGCAAACTCTAAAACAGCCCTGATAGTTAACATATAGGGAATATATTTTTGGCGTGATCCATTTGTCATAGTTTTTCTAATCTGGCAAATGTCTATTTCTCAATGCACTTACTCTTGACATTTAGCAACAAAGAATATGAGCTTGTCTGACAAAGTTATCATTTTCGAGAGATCATATTTTTTTTTGCATTAAAGCAGGCTATACAGTGCATGTGATTAACATGATATTTCAACAATTCAGTCCCAATCCGCACTGTGATGTGTTAGCATTTGAGGCGTGAGGAAAACCGTAGGATTGCAGGGGAGCACTGGGGAGCTAGGGTGCAAAGACCTTTGCTCCACTTCCTCTATTGCCCCCGCCCCTGGCCCACTAGCTCTTGTATGCATAATTGGAAACCAGGAGGCCAGGAAGGCAGAAAGCCTTTAGTTCAGCTACCTTCCGATTATCTGTTTTTCCTTGACTCCATGGAAGTGGCCTGGGTGCTCGTGACGCAACTGGTCCTCTGTATCAGTAGCCACCCCTTTGTAGGTACAGTGGAGTTCCCCCCTCCTGAGCATCATTGCCCTCCCACTGCCCCTTCACGCACTGAATGGCCTGTTATTTCAGAAGCAGAGGCTATTGGTAAGTCTGAGCAGGTGTAAAGGGGGTTGAGGTCGGTTTTGGACATTTCCAGGAGAAGGGGTGATCCTGAAGTGGGGATAAGGGTGTGTGCTTGCTGAGCAAGGTCGGCTTGGCTGGTGGCCTGGGTGCATCTTATGGATACCTGTCTGTAGTTAATTTTTGGGAACCTGATACTTTGTCATTCCTTCTCATTGAAGATTTCATGCTCCCTGATCTGGACATCGACCATAGGCAAAATCAAAGGGCACCGTCTGACCTCCTCTGCCTTCTCGGTAGGCATTTTGAGCCCCCCTTGGGTTCCATATTGCATCCTGGGATTCAGCTTTTTAGCTATACTTCCAGCAA
The DNA here is from genome assembly GCA_963921515.1 of Calotriton arnoldi. Classification (NCBI taxonomy): domain Eukaryota; kingdom Metazoa; phylum Chordata; class Amphibia; order Caudata; family Salamandridae; genus Calotriton; species Calotriton arnoldi. Next base: position 41,374 of record CAWUFW010017982.1, read on the forward strand.
GAATTTTTCACTACTTCCAGGATGTCCGCTACTCCAGAGTTGCATTTGAATTCACATTCATGTGTAACCTCCCCAGGAATTATAATCAGAATTCTGAATCCCTTACAGTGTCTGGAGAGAATTTTGTCCTCTATATTGTCTCTGTTGGAATAATCAGTTAATAAGCCGGAATGACCGGCCGGTTTCAATTCGACTGGTTGGCTGGATTGTAATCAGCCAGTCGCGATTGAAACCGACGATCTCTGTCGTAAGGCCTCTGACATAAGGTTGGAGGCTATACGACCGAGATCGTAGTCAGGCCGTTAGTGAGTTTATACATGACTCAAAATTAATTCAGGCTATAAAAATATTATTTAAGGGCGGTCAGGATATTAATGAATCACTTTTGGTGGTAAATGTATATATCCCCTGATTCTATTTATGGACAACTGGTATGATATGTTTTCTTTTATCTCTAAAATTACAGTGAGCGAGGAATGTAAATTCCAATGGGCTTATGACGATGTCAGGCAGACTTGCATACGCCCGACACTGTTGCGGGAAAGGAACAGCCCAACCATAGGTCAGTGGTTCTGACATCCCAATTTGAATGTGACCGCCCATAGGGTGGTCGGAAACATCCCTTCTACAATAGAAGCTTGTGCGGCCGGAAGAATAGGCCTGCAGCACAAGCCTACATTGTAGAATGGAGGTTTGCAAACATCCCTGCGCCGTGTGGCAGGCACCGCATTAAGGGATTATGCTATCGTTCCGATGCACCAATCCGCCCGATGCCTCCACCCGCCGCATCGTAATGCGGCGGGCGGACCACCAGGGCAGATGTCGGAAGGACCGCAACTGACCGTCGGTTGGTTGCGGTCCTTCTGATATCGTAATAAGCCCCACAGTATTGGTAGGTGATCTTAATAATAACATTTCCAACTATGCTGTAAGGTTATTTGCAAACGAAGCTAAAAAAGAAGCTCTAAAAACTTCACCTTAAATTTTACTCCTCTATAGAAGAACAGAATAAAGAGGACTTCTGCTGTTGGAAGTTTTAAGAAATAAAAGATTTTTAATAGTGAATTGAAGAATAGAGAATGATACTCATGAATCTTCTCCCAGCTGTTCAATAATTGTCTGCGTTTGTCCCATTTACTACATTCAGTATGATCTCTGATATGAATGTCCATGATAGCCCCTATAGTGATTATAAAGCTGTTTCTTGTATGATTGACTTGGGGCCCCATGCATCAAACTAAAAACCGCTCGCAAACGGGGAGATTCGCAGAATGTGCCCCTTTGCGACCGGTATTTTTGCATTTGGGATGCATCATCCCAAATGCAAAAATCGCAATTTAAGTAATCGCAAATTTGCGATTACTTAAATTGCGATTGCATTTAAAGGCATCGCAATTTGTGATGCCTCAAATGCAATGCATGATAATATTTAAAAAAGCGATTTCGCTATTAGGGGATGCTAATTACCGTCAAATGAAACTTGATGGTAATTAGCGAAAACTTTGAAAAATGCACTAAAGTGCATTTTTCAAAGTTCAAGGTTACACACACACACATGCCCTTGGGGCATGTGTGTGCGCAGCATGGGTTCACTTAGCAATTTCAGGGGTGCTACAGGGTGTCATCTTGGCACCCTAGCATTCTTGAAATTGCATGCGCAATTTGCGAGTACCTATTGGGTACTCGCAAATTGCGCATGCATTTCCAATCATTCCTATGGGCCTCTAGGCCCATAGGAATGAATAGAAGCAATTCCTTAATTGCGACTCGCAATTTGCCAGTCGCAATTAAGGAATTTGTAGGAATCGCTAATTTATTTGCGATTCCTACATGCATAGCCAATAGCAAATCTTTAATTGCGATTCCTTAAAAATCGCAACTAAGGATTCGCTATTAGCTATTTTGATGCATGTGGGGGTTAGTTCTTAAGGAAGTAGGGCCCTGAAATTTCAAAGATGCAACAGTAAGGTTTGAGAGATCAAATGGCAGAACTCATTGGAAATCCAATTCAACTGGTAAATTGATAGAATCTTTGGCAGCATTAATAGTGGAACCACAGTTTTTGTTTCTAGAGCCACTACTCAAGTATGAAAATTATATGAAGTTCATGGAAGTTACATGCAAATTAAACAATCCAGTTTTGTTAAGGAGACCGCACTACAATCCTGATATTCACTTAAATAGGGAAATAAATAGACTAGTGTGGAGTCAATTTGTTTTTGTTCTCTGAAAAACGAGGAACGTTAATGAATCTCCTGAAAAGAAGAAATTAGAGATTGAAATTGTCCCTCAAGAAGGAGAAGGAGCTTTTACTTAGATGAACTATATTCTTGTGAAGCTTGTGCAGAGTTGTCTTCAATTCCTTTGCCTGTCCTTTTCTCCTCTCATACAGTATGTGGTGCTCCTTCCACAAAAGAGACTGAGGGTATAATTAAGGGAATGGGATCTTCTGGGGCAATAGGGCCCATGAAATTCCCATCACCATTATTAAGAGGAAGGCTTAACTGTGGGCCGCGCTTCTCACACCTCTTTTTGCATATTGCTATCAACATGGAGTAACCCCTTCTTCCTTGTGTGGAAGTATCCTAATACCTTTACACGAAAAGTGCCCTAGAAATCTCCCTGCAATTACTGCCAAATTGCCCAGTTCGATGCAGTAGGGAAAATATTTGCTAAGAGCATCTTGGAACACCTTTCTGGGTGGGTTGAAAAGGAAAAGACTTTTACCATAGAACAAGTGGGCTTTAGGAAGAAACATTGTACGCTTGATGATATTTTCATGCTGAAGCTTATCGTAGAAAAGTATGTCTCTCTTCATGGGCTCAATGAATATGCTGCGTTCATAGACTTCTCCACAGCTTTTGATAGGGTGAAACACCCAACACTATGAAAAAAACTGAAGAAATTAGGTATGCCCCAAACTCTTCTTACACTAGTTATTGCCCTCCATTCTTCCACTTGGTGTCAGGTGCTATTGGGTGGGGATCGGGGACTGACCTCCATAATTCCAACTAAAAATGGATTGAAACAGAGTTGCTTGTTGACTCTTCTTTTTTCACTTTATGTTTCTGCCCTTCCTGATAATTTAGCAAACAGGAAGGGTGATGCCCCTTGTATTGGTGGCCATCCTGTTCCACGTCTGATGTACGCAGTTGACATTATTATCCTAGATTTAACTCCTAAGGGTTTGCACAATAGGTTATCCTCTTTACAGCAGTTTGTTACTCTTCATTTCTTGAAGTGTAATGTCTCAAACTGTGAGAAACTGATTTTTAAAGGTAGAAAAGTTAGGAAGGCCTGTAATTATGTTTGGGTTCAGAGAAGCTGATGGTAGTAAAATCATACCCTCATTTAGGGAAAAATATGACAGGCAGTATGAACGAAAAGGATCACCCTAACTACTGTTTCTCTAAGGCCATCTCACATGCCAATAGGCTACAAGCCTTTTATAACGCTATGAGTCGGAGACACTTTCTTCACTTGCTATCTGTATATAGAGTGAAAGTTCCCCCGACACCACTGTATGCCATTGAATCAATCAATTTGTTGAAGTAGGATTTTTTTTGGGAAAATGGAAGGATAAATTCTGCATTAGCTGTGTAATTTTAATTTAAGACTGGAATTTGGATTAACAACTTGTGATGTGCAAGGATTAGCTAGTGTGGTCCTGTGAGGTTTTCATCTTATGAAGAGCAAAGAGGATTTATTGAGGGGCTTTCTGCACTCAGAAAGTTTTGGCTCAGAACTAGGAAAATATACATTCTCTGGGGCTCTTGGTCATGCGTTAAACCAATTTGACTTAAAACAGGCTTCACTGTCCTCCATCTCATATTCAACTTGAAAGCTTTTTAAAACATTCGTCCAGTCTTATTAGTCAACGGTTGGATGTAAAATATTGCGAATCAAAGAAAAAGTGTGAGGGGGTGACCTCCTCCTGCCGGTTACAGGGAGCCCAACCAAATTTCTCTTGGAATTTAGAGAATGGTCTTCATCGTTTTTGACATTATTACGTGTGATTTTTCTTTCTCTAAATGTGTTAACAGCGTAATTGGTTTAACTCCAGAGACAAGGAGAAAGTATGGATTTTGTTAAATATGCGTACTCAGGATCTTAATCATGTACTATTTGTCAGCCCAGCACTGAACCTTCCACGTCATCACATTTTAAGACCAATGTTTTTAAAGAACAATATTATGACAGTAGCGGTGGCATGACAATTTCTCTTTTTTCCTAAAAATAAGGTTATTTGTATAAAAGTATTCATATTTTTTAAATGCTTTTTAAACGTATATTAATGCGATTAATGTCATTTGTTATATCATCTTGTTTTATGACCTCTTTTGAGTTCCAGATCATGAATAAAAGATTTTATTGAACTGACAGGGTCATCATAAGACACAAATGAGGCGTGTGTGAATTGTTCATGCACACAAAATCCAAGACCTTGTGCTTTGACACAGAAGGTGTAATGGTACACACTTGGGTACTGCCCAGCTCGAGGTTTGGAGGAGGAGGCTTTATGCTTCCTCACCAAAATAAATAAAACAATTGCACCAGAAGATTGGCTCAGAACAGTTGTTAGATTCAACAGGCAGAATATCTTGCTCCATAGCCAGAATTAGGCAAGTTTCATAAGTTAATATCTTAGGGTTATGGGTATTTTGTGTGCTATTATAGGTGGAGAGCAGCCAGTGACTTTTATTTGTTGCTGGTGCTACGTAGAGAACAGAACTGGACTGCAATCGGAGAGGAATACTTAGTGATTGTCTGGGCGCTCTGTCCTACTTCTTCGCGGAAATCGTTGCTGTCCTGACTGATCACAAAACCTTAAAATGGCTCCAGGCCAGCATAATCAAGAGTAGCTTTGGTGGGCCATTTCCTTGTGGGAACTGGCTTTCACTGTGAAGCAGAACAGACTTTATGCTCCATAATCTTTATTAACCATGTATACATCAGTGTACAAATGTGTGCCCATACACTTATACAGAGGTGACGATGTATATAGTATAGAATTTGTTTGCTATATACACTTGTGTTATTCATGCTAACTAACTGGACATTTTTAGCTGTCTTAATTGTGACTAAGCTTTTGAGACTTGAAGCTTTTATTGCCGATTTAGGCTGTTTTTGAAATTGTACTTTCACGTTTTTCTTTCTCTCCCAGGAGCAAGTAGCTCATTGTTTTTTTTGTTGTAGAGAAGTTAGTTTATTGATAGCTTGTTAGGAGTTACATTGTGTGTAAAGCCTGAGCAGCACCTCCTGTAGCAGGGTACCAGGCAGGCAGGACTGTTACTATATTCAAAGCCGTGCAGCTGTGCGAGCCCTTGTTTGGTGGTGGGACACTGGGGAGTCTATCTGCTCCCAGAAGATGGCGTAACCTGACTGGCCCCACCTTCGGAGAGTACATGAGAAAGAGCTGAATGAATTATATTGTTTTGTGTGTCTTAGGCTAGTTAAAGCATATCCCATCCTGACTTCACTGAGGGATGACCTTTCCCTCACTCTGCTATTAATGACCTCACATTTCTCATTTCTTGAGTTAAACTCTTGAACGTTTCTGCCCTTTACCCTGAACCTTATCTTGGTTCATTTTAGGCTGACACCTTCTGCTTAGGGTTTCCCCTTTGCCACCCTCTTTCAAATGTTTATTTTAAACATGGGGAGTTCCTTTACGGAATTGATTTGTATTCTCTTTTTAATTCTGTATGGTATTATGAGTTGTGTTGTCCTTTACCCAACATATCTAGAAGGGTGGATTAACCAGACTGAACTTTATGCCTATCTGATTGACTGATTTACAGATGAATAAAATCTGAAACCTCGACTACATTTGCTAAATCAACCTTTATGTTTCAAACCACCTTCTCTGCCTTTTTTGTGGAGTCAAATTGGATTCACTGTTGTTAGACCAGGCACCATTGGCGTGGGTCTCCCCTGTATTTTTGCCTTTTGACTCCTGTGTTTTTGCTGTGTGTTGGACTTTGTTTTGCTGGTCTAGATGCTTTGGGCACTTTGCCACCGCTGTTCAGTGCCAAAGTGCAAGCGCTCCCTTTGTAAATTGTTGTTATGGATTGGTGATTCCATGATAGGCATATTTGATTTACTAGTCAGACCCTAGTACAGTGCACTGTGTGTGCCCAGGGCCTGTAAATCAAATGCTGCTAGTGGACTGCAGCACTGATTGTGCCACCCACATAAGCAGCCTGTAAATGTAAACTCTGGCCTGCCATTGCAGAGCCTGTGTGCAGTCTGGTACTACCAATTCGACTTGGCAAGTGCACACACTTGCCAGTCCCTAACCTTCCCTTTTCTTACATGTTAGCCACCCCTATGGTAGGCCCAAGGTACCCCTGTGGGCAGGGTGCATTGTATGTGAAAGGTAGGACATGCCCTGATGTGTGTGGCATGTCCTGATAGTGAAATACTGCTAATTTCATTTTTCACTATTGCAAGGCTACCTGCTTCCATAGAATAGAATGGGGAGTTTGTTTATAACATCTTATAAACATAACTACCCCTGGGAACCAGGTAGGAAAATAAAGTTTGATATGCCTGAACTCAGAACGTTACAATGCATCTTTTAGTGAGGGTGATTTTTACATTCTGTGTTTGAAAATACCACTTTTAGAAAGTAGGTATTTTCTTGCTTAGCCATCCAGTATGCCTCTGCTAGGTTTGTGTATTGCATGTCTGGCTTTGGAGCGTCAGGGGCTGGGGAGGAGCAGTGGCTCCAGAGAGCCTGATGAGTCAGGGCTGGGCTGAATAGACCTGGTCTGCATTTGGAGTGGTTGGAGGAGTAGCACCTGAGGAGTCGCGCGCATCGAGACCCAAGATGGCCGCCTGACGTTGGAGCTCCGCATCTCGTCGGACTCCGTGATTCTTTTTCAGCGGTTCCAGCTTCTTCCTGCTCAGCATGCTGGTATATTCCTGAATCGGAATGTGCCCTCTTCAGGAAAATATTCCTTTTATCAGTCATACACATGGAGAAATGGCAGAATTATACAGGTGACTCTCTAGCTGCCTAACGGCCGCCATTTTGTTTCTCTTTCTGCCGTGTTTTTCCTCAAATCTCCTCATGTATCACCCTGGGAACCTATTTTCGACGTCAACTACATCTCATTTGCACTTTTCTTGAATAAGCATTTCATAACACTGGGGGATGCTTCTTTTTGTCGATATTGTGACTTTCTGTGAGGATATTTCGCCTCTTACACTCTTACATGTGATATCGCCGCACAGGGTCTGTCCTACTGGTATAACAACTCCTACGGCCATAGCTTCTAAATCACAACTACCTTCAGTTATAGGCAAAAGACTTAAACAGGATCCTCCCTCTCCTCCTAAGTCTGCCTCACCGGTCTCTTTAGACATTGCCTTGGAAGAAATTCGCGCACTCCAACCCTTTATTGAGGAAACTAATTCCCGACTTCAAACCTTGGACAATAAATGGTCATCTATGGAGTCCCGTATCACTGTGGTGGAACAGCAGCTAAGTGAGGTACAAGACTCTTCTTCTAGAATTTCCTCTTTGGAGAAGGAAGTCTCACAACTGCGACGATCGGCTGAAGACTTGGAAAATAGAAACCGCCGTAATAATAAACGCATTTACGGTCTTCCCGAAGGCCTTGAAGGGGACAATCCTGTTGCGTACTTCACTTCCTTCTTACCTCAGTTTTTAGGTCTTCCTCCTTCAACCAAGCTGAATATACAAAGAGCACACAGACTTGGCCCACGTTTATCTTCCTCTGCTGCTCCATCTAAACCTCGTGGAATAATTCTTTTATTTCTACAATTCACTGACCTTCTGCAGGTGTTGAACGCCGCTAAAGCCAAAAAGCAGCTAAATTGGCATGGTACAAAAGTATTTATTTCTCAAGATGTTTCTTCGACAACTGCCAAACGACGCAAGGAATTCCTAGATCTTCGCCCAGCTCTCCGCTCTTTAGGTGCGAGATATGGCCTGTTTCATCCCTGCCTGTTTAAGGTTAGCTTCTTGAACAAGACGTCGTCCTTTGAAGATCCGGCTGACCTTAGAAGATTAATTTATTCACACTCTACTGCCTCAATGGAAACAGCTCCTCCTCCATCTGGATCTTGACTATAGTGTTCCTTTTGTCATGTTACTCTGTTGAATATGCATTGAACTTTGCTGTTACAGCTTATTCTATTTGTTCTTTGTTGTTCCTTTTGCTTCTATATGCATAACTCTTTGTTTCCTTTTTACAGGTTCATTGGAAATTTTATTGTATTCCTCTCCATGTTCCCGCTTGTGTTCTTGTTTAATTGATGTCCTGGCATAATGTGTTGCCCCTTGTTGGGTGTGCTGTTTCCGTTGTCCGTTGCCGCCTCTCATCCTTCCCTTTTGTTCCTCGTAAGGTACGTATCACAGTCGTCCTTGACATGTACTGTCTCCTCTTTTTCTTACTCTTTCTTCCTTTCCTCCCTTTCCTCTTTCCTGTCTTTTTCCCCTCCCTTTTCTTGATTGTTGTGTACTCTTCTTATACATTTTCTTCCTCATTCATCTCCTTATTACCTTTTCTTTTCCTTCACCTCTTACCTCAATTTTTTATTACTGCATATTTTGTTTTTTATGTATTTTTGATGGTTTTACATTCAGAGTCATCTCTTGGAATGTGAAAGGTTTTATCAACCCAGTTAAAAGACACAGAATATTATCCCATCTTGCCTCTTATAATCCTGACTTGGTTCTCTTACAAGAAACCCATCTTACAGAGTCTGAAGCCTTAAAATTGAAAAGAGGATGGGTGGGTTCAGTTTTATTCTCTCCTACTTCCAACAAGAAAAATTGTGTTATCATTTTATGCCACAAGAAGTTGAACTGTAAAGTTATATCTCAAGAAAATGACACAGAAGGCAGATGGCTGCTAGCTAAGTTGTTAGTTAATAACATTTCTTTGACTATTTTCAATGTTTATGGCCCTACTAGTCCTGATTGTTCCTTTTGGCCTCTGATTACACAGAAATGTGTTCAGTTTAGAGATGATCTCTTTATATTAGGAGGTGATTGCAATCAAGTTGTAGACCCTTTCCTCGATCGCCAATCTCAGGTACGCTTTACTCCTCACAAATCTCATAAACATTTCCTTGACACTATCTCCCAAATACACCTTGTAGATTCTTGGAGACTTTCCCATCCTGACACTCTGGACTTTTCTTTTTCTCTCCGCCTCACAACTCCCTCTCCCGTTTAGATTATATTTTCTCTCTCAGTCTCTTTCTCAAAATTTGTTATCCTCCTCTATTTAACCTATTGTCATCTCTGATCATGCTCCAATTGTAACTGACCTTGATTTACTCCCTCCACATCCCAGGTCCTCCCGTTGGCGCTTTTCTAACTCTCTTCTTCTTGACCCTCTTTTCTCATCCTCTTTCAGCACTTTTGCAAAGGAATTTTTTGACCTAAATAGCGACTCCACTTCCTCCCCTCATATATGATGGGACTCCTTCAAAGCTAATGCAAGAGGTTTCATTATAGATTTTGTCTCGAAAAAAAAGAAACACTTTCTCCAACAACATAAAGCTACCTTGGCACATATTAAAGCTTTAGAACACAAGTTTTATACTTCATCAGCGGATTCGGTCTTACCAGCTCTGATACGTGCCAAATTAGCATTTAATAAAACTACGACTGACAATGCCTCCTCCATATTGCTTCGTAGTAGCGCTCGCTACTACGGAGGTAGAAATAAAGTAGGTAAACTGTTAGCAAACTATCTTAAAACTCGTAAAGACCGTACTTTGATTGATTCTATTTATTCTTCCGATGGTTCTCTCATCCACAAAGATCAAGACATCCTTAATGAATTTAAACTTTTTTACAAAGATCTTTATACCCCAGAATCTTCTCCTTCCAGTTCCCTCATCCAATCTTATCTTAATAAACTCCCAACCCCGTCTAATTCTCATCTTAATCTTTCTGATCTTGACACAGACTTATCCCTTAATGAATTATCCACTGCTCTAAGCACTTTAAAGAAAGGGTAACCTCCCGGCCGGGATGGCTTCTCCGTTGAGTTTTATTTGCATTTTTCTCACCTATTACTCCCTAAACTCTTAAATCTTTTTCATTCATTCTCTCTCTCCGGTAAAACAGAGGGTACTTTTCAGGAAGCCACGATTTGCCTCATACATAAAGAAGGCCGAGATCCTTTATTTTGTAAAAATTACCGCCCGATTTCCCTGGTCAATGTTGACTATAAACTATTTGCCAAGACGCTTGCTTTACGTTTAGATCCACTTATGCCTCATTTGGTAGGTAGGGAGCAGTGTGGATTTGTCAAGGGTAGATTGACTTCAGATAATTCTCGTCTCTTTCTTAATGTTTTAAATAAAATTCCTTCCCTCTCTACGTCTTTAGCGGCCATTTCTGTTGATGCTGAAAAAGCTTTAGATAGAGTTGATTGGTCATTCTTATTCGCATCTTTGAAGTGGCACGGTTTTGGTCCCAAATTGATTTCGCTCATTTCTTTATTATACTCTGCTCCCAGAGCCTCGGTTCTAGTTAATGGATCGGTCTCATCCTATTTCTCTCTTCAACGTGGAGTACGCCAAGGCTGCCCTCTTTCTCCTCTCCTCTTTGTTTTAGCCCTTGAACCCTTCTTATCTTCAATTCGCAATAATGACTCTATATCTGGTTTTTCTTATGGTGACCAACACTTAAAACTTTCCGCTTATGCGGATGACATTCTGCTTTTTATCTCTGATCCCGAAAACTCTATTCCCCCTTTATTACATGAATTCACTTCCTTCTCCCTTGTATCTGGTTATAAAATCAATTCAGATAAAACAGAAATCCTTCCTCTCACTAAATTTTGTCTTCCACACTCCTTCTCTTCCACTGGTTTTGCATGGAATAGCTCTAAAATAAAATATTTAGGTATGTGGTTCTCCAACTCTATTGTCTTCTGTTAAATTAAATTTGACTGCAGTCCTATCTCGGATTGACAAACTTCTTTCCTCTTGGAATCCTCTCTTTCTTTCTTGGTGTGGGCGGTTAGACTCAATTAAAATGATGATTACACCTATTTTGATTTATGCTCTTTCCATGCTTCCCATCCATATTCCTGTTTGCTACTTCAAGCGAATTGATTCTTGCCTTTTCAAATTCCTTTGGAAGAACAAAAAAGCCAGAATCTCCTTATTTTCTCTTCGTAAGGCAAAATCTAACGGGGGTGTGAACTTTCCTGATTTTCGTTTATATCATAAATCATTCTGCCTACGTCAGGGCTCGAAGTGGCTTCTTTCCGATCCTTCCCCTTTCACTCCCCTTTGGCTTTCCATTGAACGAGCCTTACTATTACCCTTCTCCTTAAAGGAGATTCTAGCCTTCTCTGCCAAAACCCCTCATACTTCTCTTCCCTTGTTTAAACACACTTGTTCTTTATTGAAACCTTTGATACAACCAAAATCTATTTCTAGAGAATCCTTTTTAGATTCCCCAATTTGGCATAACTCTCTTATTACTATCAATAATAGAACAATCTTTTGGAAATCTTGGAGATTAAAGGGTATAACATGGGTTAAAAACCTTTTGATGGCTTGTCTCCATGCTCCTTTCCCCAATTTCAATCCTCATTTCATTGTCCCCGATCCTTCCTGCAGAAATTCACTATTCTAATGGTGGTTATTCTTGATGTTTATTATTCTCTTCCCTCTTCCCCTCTCCCCTCTACTCAAAATTCTCTTCTTAAGATACTTCTTTCTTTACCCAAAGCTTCTCTTATCTATAAATACTTCTCAGCTCCTACTCCAGAACGCACAAAAACTAAATTGGAACTTTCATGGGAATTTGACCTGGGATGTGAATGGACTATTATCTTCTGGGACAAACTTTGGTCTCGCTCTCTCAAAATCTCTCGATCTGGTTCTCTTACTCAATCTCTATTTTTCCTCTAGCACAGACTTTATCTTACCCCTACTTCTATAGCTAGATTTTCTCATTCTACTGATACCAACTGTTGGACCTGTGGTTCTCCTAATGCTAATCTTCTACACCTTTTCTTCCTTTGCCCTTCGGTTTCTAACTTTTGGGGGAAAGTCTGGTCCTATATTTCTCGCTTGTTTAATATTTCCATTCCTTATTCCATTCCTCATCTCTTTTCTGGGAGTCTCTCCGATTCTTTAGATCTTTCCCCTCACAATCATGGTCTCTTTGACATTATGCTTGCCTTAGCCTTTCAACACATTTCTCTCAATTGGAAATCACTTACAAAACTCTCTATCCAACACTGGTGGAATAGTCTCTGCCATTTTCATCGACTTGATATTGCTTTCGCCTCCTCTTGCAAACCAATACTCAATAGAGATCTTTTTTCATTGCCTCTTACTACTTATTTAGATACACTAGTGTTACCAGATAATTCTCGTTTAAATTCTGAAAATTTTAAACCTCCTTGAATGTTTTATCTTCTCTGTACTTTGCTTTTCCTTGATTGGCTTATTGTATTTATTTTTATCTTAGGATTATTATTCACTTTCCATTGTAAATATGTAGTATCTTATTTTATCATTCTGTAAGAGTTTTCCCTCCCCTCTTCCCTTCCTTCCCCCTCCCTTCCCTTTCCCTCCCCGCTCCTTATAAAATTTAAACAGCTTTCTCTTGTTTATATACTAGCCATTTCGATTATGTTTCTATTTTGTTATACTTATTCTGTATTGCTGGTCTTCTGTATTTCTTGCTTATATTCAAATAAAGCTTTTTTTAAACATGGAGGAGTAGCACCTGCACCTGAATTGGGCTGTGCCTGCCTTCGACGATGATGGCTCCGCCCCCCTGTGGTGGGTCTGGAGCCAGGGATCACACTGACAATGGAGGGTGTTGTGGAAAAGTGCCCCACAGAACTGGTTTTGACTGGGTACAGACACTCTCTGCCTTCAGAGAACAAAGGATGCTAGGGTATAAAAAGAGGGGCCCAGACCCCAGACTTTTAGATCACTTCTGGGAAATCAAGAGGAACCTTTGCCAAGAAGAAGAGCCGGAGAAGCTGAGGAGAAATACTGCCCCAGTGCTGTTTGCTGTCTGGGGTTGGCCTGCAGAGGCTACTTGCTGCCAAGGAAAGGAGAAAAGGACTTTGCTGTTTGCTGTGTCCCCTGCTTGAAGAAGATCTCCAAGGGCATGAAACTGAGCTTGCCTCCTGTTCTGAAGTCTCAGGGACACAAAGACTTCACCACCAGCTCCCCTGAACTTCTTTGCTGGGAGTTCTGACCTGCAAAGAGGTGCCTGCTATTGTTTTGTACCTCTAGAGACTGTTTTCCACTGGGAGCTGGAAGAATCCACGCATCGTCCCAGATCGTCCCATCTCATCGAGGCGCCAAGTTTGTTGCATCGTTGGGGTACACAGTAAGAAACCGATGCATCACCTCCCCACGCAGTAAGAAACCGACACATCACCTCCTCTATGGTAAGGAACCAACACATCACCTCCCCTGCGCAGCAGTTAGGAACCGACGCATCAACTCCCCCGGAGCAAGGAACAGACGCATCACCTTCCCTGAGTGTAAGGAACCGACCCATCACCTTCCCTGTGGCGTGTTTTGTTTGTTCGCGTGACGCATCCCAGGTACTTTGTGTGAAAAGTGTCCCATCTGCAATTTGCTTTGAACTGAACTATTTCTACCATCTGAAAGTCATAGTTTTATGTTATGTTATGTTATCTGATTTTATATAGCGCACAGCTGCCCCAGCAAAGAGGCGTCCCGGCGCTGCCAGCGTCAGAAGGAACAGGGCTAAGAACAGAACAGGTAGACGTAAGGAATATGCAGAAAGACAAAAAGGACTAAGCAGAGGGAAAAAGGAAAGTTTTAATTGCTTTCCTAAAGTCCAGCATGCGATCCAGGCTGCGGGTCTGAGGAGGCAAGGAATTCCATAGCTTGGCAGCTAAGTAACGGAAAGATCGACCCCCGGCCCGAAGGCGCTTCACACGGGGGACAATTACCAAATGCTGCCCCAGGGAGCGCAGCTGGCGAGTGGGGGCGTACAGGGCTAGTAAATTAGCCAGGAGGCTGGGCGAGGCAAGTTTCAAGATCTTAAAAGATAAGCAAAGAGCCTTAAATTGGATCCGTTTGGCCACTGGAAGCCAGTGTAACCTCCGGATAGCACCAGTAGAGGGACAGTTACGTGGGAGCCCTAACAGGGCTCTGGCGGCAGCGTTTTGAACACGCTGCAGTCGCAATACCTCAGCCTGATTAGCCCCCAACAGGAGCGAATTAGCATAGTCTAGTCTGGATAGAATGGCTGATTGAACAATCAGCTGGCGCGTAGATGGATCAAAAAACTTCAGCAGGGGCCTAAGTCCCCGCAGGAGGCCAAAACAGGTACCCGCAACTTTTTTGGTATGTTCTTGAAAGCTAAGGGTAGAATCCATCCATACCCCCAGGTTTTTTACCACCAACTTAGGGGTGGGGGTACTACCAAGTACGTTAGGCCACCATTGCTCACTCCAGGGGCTCCTGTCCTTCCCCACCAACAGTAACTCTGTTTTAGTCGCGTTCAACTGGAGACAATTTAAAGTCATCCACTCTGCAACGGCGGCCAGGCCGCTCCGAAACCTAGAGGCATCCTGAGTGGAACCATCGGACAGGGCCACCACCAGCTGTGTATCATCTGCATATGAGACCATGGTGAGGCCCATATTCCTAGCCACCATTGCAAGAGGCTGAACATATAGATTGAACAATATGGGGCTCAATGCAGAGCCCTGGGGTACCCCCTGCCCGATGGAATGAGCCTGGGAAAGAAACGGGGGGGCCGAAACTCGAAAAGCTCTCTCTCTCAGGAATGATCTGAACCATTCTAGAGCTAGGCCCACAACCCCGGCATCCTCCAACCGCTGTAGCAGAATTTCATGCGAAACCGTGTCAAATGCGGCACTCAGATCAAGTAGAATCAGTGCCGCTGTATGACCGGAATCGAGGATGGTCCGCAGATGTTCTGTCACAGCCAGAAGAGCCGTCTCTGTACTGTGACCAGGGCGGAAACCATTTTGAGAAGGATCCAAGATGTTATTGGTAATAAGGTATTTCATTAAAATGTTGTTAACATGGGCATCAGCAATCTTAGCTACCCAAGGAAGGAGAGATATTGGCCGAACGTTTTCCAGCTTTGTCGGGTCAAGTGAGGGTTTTTTAAGAATAGGAGATACCCTCGCCTGTTTCCACGGCACAGTGACCACAGCAGTAGTAAAGGAAGTATTGACAACCTGGCACAGAGGTGCCAGGAAGAAAGACAGTGAATCCCTGAACTGGGCAGGTTTTAAAGGATCGGCCGGAGAGCCAGATTTAATTTTCCTGCTCAGTAAAGAAAACTCTTCCTGCGTTATACTGGAAATAGCTGCCAAAGAATGTAAAGGAGGAGGCTCATGACGAGCGACCAGAGGAGAAGACCCTTGCGAAAAGGACCGATAGATGGTATCCACTTTGTCAACAAAAAAAGTTGTCAGGTCTTCACACTGTTGCTCAGAAGTAATCACGGAAACAGAAGAGTTACTCCTTACTCTGAGATCCTTAAGAATTTTAAAAATACATTTAGCCGGATTAGAACTTAGCTTTATTTCGTTGGCACAGAAAGCCGCTCGGACAGTGCAGACGGTTCTATGATAGTTTTTAATATCGGCCAAATAGCATTTCTTTGCCGCAGGGTCATAGTCCTTTCTCCATACGCGCTCTAATTTCTTGCATGCTTTCCGAAGTGCAGCCAGAGTGTCATTGTACCATGGGCTAGGGTCCAGAGTGCGGCCTTTCAACCATTTAGCTGGAATGAGGGAATCCAGCACTTGGACAATCCAGTTGCAAAAGGCTCTATAGCCCGCATCTGCATCGTTGTATGGAGCCGGAATATTTGCAGCAAGAAGCGCGTGGAAATCCTCCAATCTCAATTTACGCCAAGGGCGTCTGAAGACGGGGGGAAGAACAGCCCTGTTAATGGGCTCGGGGGCAGGGAAAGACATGGATATCAAAGAGTGGTCAGACCAGCCTACAGGTTTAGGAGTCTCCACCATAGCAAGAGGAATGTTGGAAAAAAATGTATTTATTACTGTATTGTGGATTTTTTTTCGTTTGGTCTTGTTTTGGTTTAGATAAAGATTACTTATTTTTTTAAACTGGTGTGGTGTCCATTTGTAGTGTTTTCACTGCATTACTGTATGTGTTCACAAATGTTTTACACACTGCCTCTGAGATAAGCCTGTCTGGTGCCAAGCTACCAAGGGGGTGAGCAGGGGTTATTTTAGAAGTGTATCCCCCTTACCCTGACTAGAAGCAAGGGTCCCTATTTGGACAAAGGTACCTACCTCTGCCAACTAGAGAACCCCATTTCTAACAACTGTAAATTGATGTTCTGATGCTAACTCCCAGAATACACTTTAGGCTAATAACCAACGCTCCATACGACAAGTGGCGTAACCTGTTCAAAAGGTATAGAAAATTGTGCTGCATCGGAGCACAACACTGGAACTCCCCATGGGAAGAAAACAGGTAGTTGAGAAAGCTCAACTAGGGAAGGAGAGTCTTATTACGGCTCATTAGTCCTAATCAGGGGCAATTACTGATAATCTACTCACCTCCTTATCCACCATTCCTACTTCGTAGCAATTATTAATTTGCCCTCTCTCTGTAGAGTTATAAAAGGGCTCCATGACACTGTTTGTCCAGTACTGGACATGTTATGGTGTCCTGGGGTCGTATCATGATGGGCTGTGCTGCCTCAGCATAGAAGAACGCCTGTTTGTTTGCATGTGAGGTGTCTACATTTAACTTATATATAATTTAACAATATAATTTCTCCGAGTTAGTAAATGAACTTTCGATAGAAGTCTGAAAATTTCCGTCTTTCTCTGTTAAAAGTTCATGCATTTACTTCGAGAAATTCAGATTTGTATATGAACATTAGATACCTTACACAGTCAGTCAGTCAGCACAGCTCATCATGATACGGCCCCAAATGTGTCAGTCCAATTGGCTGCTATTAGTTTACTAGGTTCATGAATGGACATTTAACCACTCCAGGTTTTTTCTTGACAATCTGGGATATGATTTTATAATAAAATTAATTAGGTCTATAAGTTCCAGAATGCACGGTAAAAACATTGGACAGCACGAGCTACTCATGCAGGGACACGTATCTTATTAATGGCATAGTTTCTTCTGAAACCCTTCGTCTAAGAAGACATTTCTTTAGCCGCATCCACTCAAGCGTACCTTTGTGTACGAAGTTAAATTAACAATAACTATTAGTTTCAGAATTAATTGATGCCTTATACAGAAGATGAGGACTGTCATTATGAGCCCAACTCGCGTATTCATTTGTGCCTGCCAGTTTGTGCAAATAGCTTTGTACTCGGTGAAACAATGAATTCAAGAATTCTGTAAATCGATGCATTTGAGGTGGTAGCCCCGAGTTTCACACGCACAAATGTCTGTGAACCAGTTCCCTTGTCACGGTGAGCTGGACTCAGTTGATAACCCTATATTATTAGCTTCCAGTGAATAGCTCCCCTACGTGTGCGTGATCTGACTGGGCGCTGTGTGCTTCACTGCCGTCTTTTTCATCCACATCTGCTTTAATTTTCCGAATCGCGGTTTTGTTTTGCTCTGTCACGCTATGGAACGTTCGGCACAGATACCTAATTTAGGAGGGGCGTTGTTGTCAAACACCGTCGGTGTAAAATGCCTCACAATATATGTCATTGCAGCTTTCATTGATTCCAGAATTCAATTACCCGTTCTGGAGCTCCGAGGCGGCGCCGCGGGGTCCCTCGGGGAGGTGTCTCCCTGGTATCATTAGCGGTAATCCGCACCCCCCTGAGGCGCCGAGCACACGCCTGGCTGCGTTAATGCGCTCTCTGGTCTCAGGTGCGGCTGCTGGGCGCTGTGATTCTCTGCCGTCGATGAGGGCAGAAGGTAGGAATAGTGCAGAGTGCGAGAGACGCCCGTCCTGGGAAGCCCTCTCTCCGGGCAACAGAAATACCCGCACTGTTCACTATTCCAGTGACGTCACGCCGAGCTGGGCGTGCTCTTGAGAAAGGTATGTGTTTGAAGGAAATAAAACAGGAACGGTGTGAGGAAGAAACACGTCTTACCTGCACCTTTCCAGCCCTAGTCTTCACTCCTACACACTGCTATCGGAGTAGAAACAGACCAAGACTCATACCTGATAAGTTTCCCAGGACCCTGAGTGATGTGCTGCTCAAGTCCAAGGGGGTTCCTTTAAATTCTGGTCCCAGTATTTCTGGGACATGTAGGCCCCTTTATAATGGAATAAACAAGACTACAAGTCCCAGAATTCAAAGAAAAAAAGCTGGACTAGTGCAGTACATCACGCATGGACCTGGGAAACTTAGCAGGGCAGCAGACTACAGCTCCCAGAATATATTAACAGCCTCATTATTAGTGCCCCTTTATTTGGTGCAATACTGTAGCAACCAGAAAAAAAAAACTTAGGGCCATATGATGGCCTAGTCACGCAGTGCACCTTGCTGCGCTGCGAGACAGGGAAAGGGCAGGAATGCACCATATTTAAGTCAATACTGGGAATTCCTGCTTTTCCCCCTGCACTGCTGCCCTTTTGACTGCCTCTCGCCAACACAGGCACCCTTGCATGGTGCAAGGGTGTCTGCGTTGTAAGGCGGATTGTTTATGTGCCGAAAGGGGCACCTTCCTGTACAAAAACAATCCCCTGAGACTGTCTCCTCTTTCCATGTGTGCTGCAGAATACATCACACATAAAAAGAGGAAAAAACTCACCTGGGGAGTAGGGTTTTGGTGCATTCCAAGGTCTACCACTTCTGGGAAATCGGGGAATGCGTCAAAATCCATGGATGCTGCGTGGGAGCACCCAGGCAACGGCCATGGAAACGCCTCCATGGCTCAGAGTAATGCAATGTAGTGCTTTGCGCTGTGTCGCATTACTCGAGATTTATGAAGCCACTCAGGGTCACGCAAGATGGGCTTGCGTCGCTTCATAAATCTCACTTTTAATTTGCATCTCACAAGCACCGCTGCATGGTGCAAGAGCGATGCAAAGAGGTTAGTAAATATGCCCTAAAGGACCTGATTCAGAGGTTGGAGGAGCTGGAGGACAACCACAAATCAGCATGGAAAAAGTGCAGCTTTACTGTAATAGCTGTAATCCTGATTGAGGCCCAGACTCGTCCTTGTACACAAATCCGGGTTGGTACTGGACTCAGAATGATGCCCTTACATATCATATATAAGCCCAGGCCTGGAAACATGTCACTTTGTTGCAGGCATGAGAACTGCGTTTATCAGTCTAACCACAGATGGACCTCCGATGCGCTCCCCTTGCCCGCATACATGGCGATCTCGTAGAACCTCCAGCTTCTAACGCGTACCTTAGTTACGTGGCTCTCCCGACCAGGAGACTTTCTCTCCGCTCCTGGGGCACCATAGATGCCATCAGGCTGGCATCCATTGGCCCTCCCTTAATTGGGTAGTACCGGATTGTTACGACCCATTGGATAGATGCACATAATAACCCTTATCTCCTGACCACATGCTGTGAAGTGCCCTTACCTCACCTCTCAGTAATTGCCACAATCTATTCTTGCGCCATCGAAATTCAGCTGGTCCTCAGCAGTTTAAATTAGGCATTTTTAGTCTGAGGCACCAAATTAAGTCCTGATGATGATCCCCATATTTTCAAGTGGGATCGAAACATCGTGGACACACAGTGCAATAACTATCTGAAATGTTTTGTTTTTATCAATTTGATAGTATTGGTACTCTAATCAATTGTGACTAAAATTGTTCATTGTATTTATATGAATGTCTGAGCTTTTCTGTTGTTCTTTGTTTTCCCCACTCATCCCCTTCTCCTTGGTTTTCCCTTTGTGTTATATAATTGAATAAATACTTGCATTTTTTCATTTTGTAAATGTGTTGACATAGAATGTTTGTTCCTCTATGTTCGTCATTTAGCCCTTAAATTGTACAAAGGGACCACTTGTTCCTTGAGAGATACTTTGTTGCAGATTAGCACAGTCTGGTCTCTTCATGTAATCATCTCTTGGTAGTGAACCAGCGGTCCCACCGAGATGTCTGATAATACCTCCTCTGTTTGCAAACTCTTCAAGAGGGGAACACCAGCCAACACCTAGAGAGAACCTATCTGCATATAATAGATTTTTAATCCTTCCAGTGTTAAACACTTATAAAAGTTTGAAAGAACATTATAATTATCAATGGCGGCTGGCAATTTGACCCAGTTGGAGTGGGGGGGCTGCAGGCCACACATGCACACTCAATCACACCCATACATTGACAAGCATGCACACAAACACTGACCATTCACAAGCACATTCACATACACAGCCTTATTCACAGCACGCACACACTAATACACATACATACAAACACACACACACACTAAACATTACAAAAAAAAGGCAATCTTACGGAGCTGCTACGGTGACCTCTGGTGACAGGAGGAAAGCCTTAAAGGTTCCTGGAAAGTTGGGTCTGGGGCTTGAGTCACCTATTGAGAGGGTGGGGCAGTCTTTTTCTGATCACAGAGTGGGATGGGGATAGTGAAAGTTGCTGATCCCACCTCACTCTGTGACGAGGGGACAATTTTGGCACTCGATCCTGGAAATTTCAGGGCTTAAAATGGAAGAGCTTAGGTCTGAGTCTATCTGTGATGCACACCCTCCTCATGAGGTGGAGTACCTCAAAAACTCTGCCCAGCTGAGGAGTTTAGGGCCGCATTGCTTTGAAATCCTCAGCATAGCAAGATTTCGCTCAGCCAGCCAGGCGACTACGCATTTAGCTCATGCATAGCACCTGGCTGCCTAACCTAAAGAAAAAGAGTGTCTGTCAGGCTCACCTTTGCTCAGTTTGACAGACTCTCTACATGTCTGCAAAAAGATGGGGTGGCCAGCCCCTTCGCCGTTAAGAACAGGCCTCGCCTGCTAATTCTTCAACAATTATAAGATATCTCATGACCACCACTACTTTCAACAGACCTCACTTCTAGAGACCCCACCACCCTTCAAACACACAGGACCTCATTATTGCCTGTATATTCCCATTCATTAAAAACACTCTCTATGTCCACCAAGTCCATGCACCTGGCACCAGATGAACACCAGCTTACTTATCGATAGTGTTCATGGAACACCAAGTCCACACCCCAGATGCAGAATGAACAGCCACCTACTCATAGAGAGTGGACTACATACACCAAGTCAACATCCCACGCATGGGATGTGCTGTGGCTTCCTTAAGTATGGTGGCGAGGTACACCAAATCCGCAGACCATGCACGGGAAGAGCAGTGGCTCCATGGAAATGGGCAATGTCCTTAAAGTTGACAGGTTTCAGCTCCTTTCTGAATTTAAGAAGTAGTGGATGAACGGAGGCTTACTTATGGATAGTGGACGAGATACTCTAAGTCCATGCCCCAGATACAGAATGAACAGTGGCCTATGGATAGTGGGCAAGATATGCCAAGTCCACACCTCACACACAGAATGAGAAGTGACTTCCTTATTGATGGTGAATGAGGCCCACCAACGTCACCCACAAGATGCAGGATGAACAGTAGTGGTCGAGGTACACCAAGTCCACACCGCAGATGCAGGATGAGCAGTGGCTTACTTATGGAGAGTGGCCTAGATAAAAAAAGTAAACTCCCCACGCAAGTGATAAGCAGCGACTTCCTTAGGGATGGTGGACCAGTTACCCCAAGCCCACAGCCCATGCACAGGAAGAGCAGTGGCTGTTTATGGTTATGGGAAATGTACTCCACAATGAGGAGAGTTTTCAGCTCCTTTCTGAAGTGGAGAAGTGAGGGATGAGAAGTAGTTTACTTAAAGATATTGTACGAGATATGCCAAATCTACACCTCACGCACAGTATGAGTAGTGGCTTCCTTATTGATGGTGGATGAGGTACTCCAAGTCCACACTCCACGTACAGGATGAGCAGTGACTTCCTATTCAGTAGTGGGCAATTTACTCCTCAAAGAGATGAGTTTTCATCTCCTTTCTGAAGTGGAGAAGTTACTGAGTGAGATTGATCTGTGATGGAATATTGTTCCACAGCCTGAGTGCGTAACTTGACAAGGCTTGTTTTCTGGCCTCTTGCTTCTTTAGAAATTTGATTTGAAATTTGGCCCTGGCATGGCTTTGTGTATCATTCTGGTTTCTTGAGATAGAAAGCTTTTTAGCCAGGGAGTGTGACTTGTTGATAGTTATTGACTTGGAGGTTAAGCATAAGGTTGTTGTTGTTGTTCTTCTTCTTATTATTATTACTAATAATAGATGCCCCACAGACCAAGATGACCGCACTGTGGAAAGGCTCTGACATCATCCTGGTAGACCATTGAATTGTCCTTCCATTATCACTAGTTGGTGAGTAGTACTTATGAAGATGGTAGTGATCCAGCGGCGTACTAACAACAGATACTCCACTACCATATACTCACCTCAGCCCATATAACTTTCTTATCTCACTCTTAAGAGACCAAGTAAACCGCTGGAAAAAATTATATAATTTTTATATTCCCATACCTCAAGGTCTAGTTATTACTCCTTTAACTGACCTTTACTCCTTAAAATGATAAATCTTTCCTCTGGTCAATGGACCAGTTAGGTAAATCTAGTTAGAAGTGATAATTAACAAAATTTGTTAAACATACCTCAACTAATGAAGAAATAATCACAGACTTGGGAAGTTTTTAAATCTTTATCTAAATTAAGATTGAGAGTGAACCATCTCGACGTTTCAGTACAAACACCCTTCATTCACAAGAGTGTCAATTCAATCAAAGACTTTCATTAGATGAAACAATTCAGATCCACACAACAACTATACCCAGAAAGAAAGAGGATAGAGAGAGAAGAGCATTCATCAAGACGATAAAATTATGAATGACCAAGTATGGTGTGAAGACCAACCCCCTGGCCAAAGGGCTGGTAAGGGTTACCGACGACTGCGTCACACCCCTCTCTGACACTCTCTTCCTCCTCGTGGTTCTTCCGCGATCTTCTTTCTAACCCAATTAAGTTAAGTAGATGGTTCAGCATTCGATTTTCTCCATCAGCATCTCTCAGCATCAGCACCACCCCAGCATAGCGTACTCTCCTTCCGGAATCTCCTCAGCAACGGTCTCTTCAAATCGCTGCCAATCGCTCTCTTTTCAACTAACTAAACTACCTCAATTATACCCTTTCATTTCCGAATACCACCCATTAATGTTTCAATTTCGCAAAGTCTAACTTCTGATTGGACAGGCGAGGGGGGGGGTGATCATCACACCATGCCTATACTCCATTTATTTCTCTATTCCATTGTCCCAAACTCCTCCCCTGTAACTTTTATTCCGCCCTTCCTTTCCCATACATCTTTAAACTTTATTAATATAAAATGTAACACTTTCTGAATACAGTTCCTTCATATGAACTCTTCACACTCATGTTCCCAGGGCACATCTTTGTTGACCTCGGATGCGTGTCAAGTCCTTAGTCATCTTTGTAGACTTCCTCGCCAGGGCGCATGCGTGGTACCACATCAGATTGCTTGACTGAGACAAGTTTACCAGGCCCAAATACGCACTAATAATAAAGTCAAAATGAAAAATGTTATTTTCAAGAATAAATGATTTCACTGTATACCACCAACCTCTACTCTAACCCGTACCCTTTATTATTTTTCTTAATGCACTTGCGTTAGAATAAAACTTAATTTCTAATTAAGGCAAGCAGGTGCCATGCATGTGAGTTTTCAAGCAGCCATTTTATAGTTCTTTGCGCAAGCGCCAGAATTTCTCTCCAATCATTAGAACGTCATACTTGCGTAGATGCAGTAGACGCATGCGCAGTAAAGATCCCGTGTTAAAATGCATCCTAGTCCTACGTTCATGTTAATGCGGTTAATAAACGCATTCACAAGCTTCCTTTTGTACCGCGTGTAATGTAATTGTGCATTATTATTCACAAACACGTTGTTAGTATTCGTTAGCAAGCTTAAACGAGAGGATTGCTTCCGAGCAAGTCTCACGTACGAGTCCTTGCTCCATTAATCCCCTCTCTGATGGCATATTAAACCATCACAAATTACCCATCCATCCCAGATACCAACTTTAACACCTCTCAGTTTTTCTCTATTTCTATTCTTGGTTTCTCATCAGTCAATTCATTTCCTTCTAAATCCCTTATTTTCTTATATAATCTGCCTTTCATTTCTTCCATCGGTATTTCATCATATTTTCTCTTTCGTTTCTGTCCCTTTCCTTCTCTTTCAAAGTGTACTTTTTCCTTTCTTCCTTTTCTACAACATTTATATGTAATTATCATTAACATCACTACGGTTATAACTATGACTAATGGTATCATTATTTGGCCTAGAAAACCTTTCCCAAAAGCAACAAACCATTTCCCTATTGATGTTAAACTCTTGGTTAGCCTTCCGCACACACTATCAACCTCCAGTTGGGTCAAATCTTTATGCACTCTTGTAATATTTTCAATATATCCTTTAATTTCTCCGCTCTTGTTCGGAATATAAGTACAGCAATGTTGAATTTTCAACATGCCACAAACTCCACCTTCTTTTGCTAACAATATATCAAGAGCAAGACGGTTCTGTAAAACCATAGACCTAATTGCAACCATTTCTGTGTTAATCATTAAAAATCCTCCTGCAGTATCTGTAGAAAGACGATCAACTATGGTTGATAACTTACACATTTTCTGTGAATTTAGAATGACTCCAACTGAGGGTATCAGTGCACTAAAAATATCTCCTACAATTTCCGAAAAACTAGCTCTTCTTATCCGTGTTAGTCCATTAGAATTTCCATTGGTTCCACTGATTTTATCTACATGGTAAATGTTTGGAAAAACTATTCCAAAATAACAGCTTCCGTACCATCTTGCAGGTAATCTATAATAGGCATTACTCCCACAAATATAATACACTCCTGGAAATACAGGATCAGTTCCCCGTTTTAGACCCCATCCTCCTAATATTAGGAAGTTATGTTCACATTCAGTGGAACCAATGTAATTATTGTTATAATCTGTCTTTAATCTATGGAGGCAGAATTTTCCCCTTTTCACAAAGTCCAGGGACATCGCAGCATGAGCCTTGCCACTTGCGTAGATTCCCTCTTTCCCAACCCATGGAGGTACATGGGTTTTCTGTGTAATAGCCTTCCTCAATAAATCCTGTCTCCTTTCTTCTACCAAACTCAAAAAGTCCTTTTCTTCTTTTCTTAATGTACATGTTAGATTATCTTTACGTGCCTGAACTAAATCTATTGAATTCATTGTCAAGAAAAATTCACCCATAATCTGTGCATTTTTACTACTAGCCACTGGATTCATATTTCTTCTAATAGGTAAATCAGGAAATACTACATCTAAATTAGAATAAAAATACTGAAGTCTCCCTGTTGCGTAAAACAAACTTGATAAAACACTACATGACACACCATAAATTAAAGGTATATGGTGATACGTAATCCCTTCTGATGCTGATGAAGGTAACTTCATACACACGTAGCAGTTGTTAATCTCCATGGTGCTAACATACTGAAATAACAATTTAATAAAAACGTTAGAGGTCGTATTATAATCTGACTCATTATGATAATCGGCTTCATTTTCTATCCCTATTTCTAATTTGCTTTCTCCTATTCTACCTATCTTAACATTAGTTTCTGTATTATTTTTGTCACTTGTTTTCATTATTAAGGGTACTCCTACTGTTAGGAACAACCATCCTAATATTGCTAATAAAATACTACAAAAAGAAAATCTAAAACACTTTCTTTTTAATCCACATTTTGGTTTTCCCGTTATTTATTTCTTCGCCAGTTTTGACTTTCTAATTGTTCTTAAGGAGGCCTCAGTTTGCTTTCATCAATCTATGCAATATGGACCTTTTCTGTTTCAACAGATAGATCTAGAGACTCAAATTCTTCGAGTATCACGTATGTCCACTCTGGAGCTTTGTATTTTCTGTTTGCGTTTCTCAATCTTGGACTTCTTCGAGTTATTTTTGCTAAGGTTTGTCTGGGTCTTGTTTGACTTGTGACTTCATTCACTTGATCTGGCTCCTTTTCAGATCTTCTCAGATAATATCTTAGTTTCTTTACCCCAGTTGGCCAATTGTCTCCTTTTCTGACTCTTTTTGTTTGAACTGCGTTTTCACCTTCTTTGTCTCCTTGTAAAGTTCTTTTTATTTCATTTATTCTGGGCACAATCTGTTCTGTTTCTTCGTTTTCTGTGCTTGTACCTTCTTTTGCTACTTCCTGCTCAGATTCTACTATATTTTGTTCTTCTTCTTTCTGAGCTTGTTCTTCTAACTCTATCTGGTCCTGTTCAGGTCTTATTTCAAACCTTTCTTCTTCCACCTGAACGTGTTCTTCTATTTTTCCTCCTCAGGATCGTGTGTGTCTTTTTCAGTCTTTACCTGAGTGTGTTCTTATTCCCCTGTCTCTTCCTGTCTACTTTCCTGTCTTATCAGTTCTGTTCTTCTTCTGGTCTTTATAGCATCATTGATTATTTCATTTACTGGGATCCATTCTTCCTGACTTATCTCGTGCTGTTCGTCATATGGTTGTCTTTCAGAATCTATCACTCTAGATTCTTCAACTTCACAGTTTACAACACCTGACGCTTCAGCTTGCTCAGTCAGTGGTTGCTCTTGTTTTTCTGATGGGCTCGGAACTCTTCTGGTATGGCTGGCATGAGTCCAATTGGGCAAACCTGCACACTTCACTGCTGTGGTAGTGACTAGTATGACTTGTCACGGTTTATCCCACCTTGGTGCTAAGCACGACTTTCTTGCGTGTTTCTTTACCAGTACCCAATCTCCAGGATTCAAATCATGCGCTTGGTCTGGCTGTCTTTCAACTGCGTCTTCTCCAACCTGGTGAGAGATAGAACGTATCATTTCAGCCAATCCTTTGCAATAGTCCAATACCAGATCATCAGTTATACTCATTAGTTTATTTCCAGGAATAAATGCCTGTCTCATAGCCCTTCCCATGAGAATCTCATGTGGACTTATTCCTGTTGTTCTGTCTGGAATGCTCCTGAGACCCATTAATACAAGAGGTAATGCATTTGGCCATTTCAGTTTTGTAGATGCACACACCTTTCCGAATCTTGACTTGATTGTGCCATTCATTTGCTCAACAATTCCAGAAGCCTCTGGACGATAAGCACTGTGCAGTTTTTGTTCAATGTTAAATGCAGCACAGATTAATCGAATTAGCTCATTATTAAAATGAGGGCATCTATCTGATTCCAAAGTGACTGGAAAACCAAATCTCGGCACTAACTCCCTCAACAACAATTTTGCAACTGTAAGACTGTCATTTCTTCGAGTCGGGTAGGCCTCCACCCACCTTGAGAAAAGGCATACTATGACAAGTACATATTTCAGTCCATTGCATGGGGGCAATTCAATAAAATCTAACTGCAATCTGGTGAAGGGTCCTTCTGCCTTTCCTGTTTTTCCCCAGCTCACCACTGTCTTTCTTTCTGGGTTCTGCTGTTGACAGGTTAAGCATCTCTGGCAAAGGCTCGCTGCGACTACCCTGAACTTCGGATTGTACCAACTCTGTCTGAATAGCCTGATCATTGAATCTCTCCCTATGTGTGTTGCTCCATGATACACTCTTGCCATTTTTGAAAGCAAACAATCTGGCATGACCCGTCTTCCATCTAAGTACACCCATACTTCATCATGTGGTCTCTTTGTACAGGCTGCCTTTATCCAGATTTCTTTTTCCTTTACCTCAACTTCTTCCTGCAACTGTCTAATCTCATCCCATGTTTCTGGTACTGAGAGGTACATAAGTTGGCATCTGGTTTCACCCGTTTCAATTTTTCTGTTTATGGCCACTGCATTTTTAGCACAGTATTTTGCCACTTGGTCAGCATAATTATTGCCAGCAGTCACATAGTCATTTCCTGACTGATGTGCAGCACATTTTACAACTGCTATTTCTTTTGGCAATTGCAATGCTCCCAATAAATCTTTCACATTTTTGCCGTTTCTGATAGGAGATCCTGAGGAAGTCAGAAATCCCCTTTGCATCCAAAGCTGGCCAAAGTCATGCACAATTCTGAAACCATAATGGCTGTCCGTAAATATGGTTACTCTCCAATTTTTCCCCTTTTTACATGCCATTGTTAAGGCTACCAATTCAGCTACTTGTGCAGACTTGACCCCAGGTAAACAGGATGCTTCAATTACCCCTGAAATTTTGCAAACAGCATATGCGGCACTTAGTCCCCCTTCTTGTGTCCTGAGGCAGGAGCCGTCTACAAATAACTCATGATCCGCCTCTTTCAAAGGTGACTCTCTTATATCCGGGCGGGGCTTCGTGCAGAACTCAGTCACGTCCAAACAATCATGATCACTTTCGTTTCTCACTTCTTCATCACAGGGATCTGGTAATAGGGTGGCTGGGTTCAAAATCGTACACCTTGTTACAGTCACATTCTCAGCTCCCAAAATCACTCTTTCATACTTTGTCAAACGACAAGGGGTGAGGTGCTGTGTTCTTGTTCTGGTCAAAAGAATCTCAACTGAGTGTGGAACAAAAACCTTTACTGGATGTCCCATCACTATTGACTCACATTGCTCCAGACTCATACAAGTATCAGCTACTGCCTTTAAGCAGCCAGGTAATGCTGAGGCCACTGGATCCAATGTGGCTGAAAAATAAGCCACTGGACGTCGACTCAATCCATGTCTCTGTGTCAAATCTGAAAGTGCACAATTTTCTCAACAGAACAAAGCAAAATCTTTCGTATAATCAGGCATGCCCAAAGCAGGATCTTCACACAGATAATTTCTTAGTCTCACAAATGCCTCTAGGCAATCATCATTCCAATCAATCGGATCTTTTGCCCGTTTCCGGGTCATCTGTATTAGTGGCTTTGCTAACATGGAGAAACCATTAATTCATTGCCTACAGTATCCAACCACTCCTAGAAACATTCTCATTTCTCTCTGTTTGTGGCAATTGCATTTCTTTGATTATTTTTATTCTTTCTGGTGTCACTTTTCTAACTCCTCTTTCTATTTTATGCCCTAAATATCTTACTTCTTGTTGACAGAACTGTATTTTTTCTGGAGACACTTTGTGTCTTCCTCCAGCCAAATGGTTCAGTAGTGCAATTGTATCTGTGACACAATCTTCTCGTGTTTTTGATGCCACCAATAGGTCATCAATGTACTGAACCAGCACAGAATTTCCAGGCATGATCAATGACTCCAACCACTTTTTCAAGATTTCATTGAAAATTGAAGGACTCTCTGTGTACCCTTGAGGAACACGACACCATGCGTAAATACGATCTTCAAATTTAAACGTAAAAAGATACTGGCTGTCTGGATGCAAAGGAATAGAAAAGAACGCTTGGCATAAATCAATTACTGTAAACCATCCTGCATTCCAGGGTATTTGGTAAAGGATTACTGCTGGATTTGGCACAATTGGACAACAGGGAATTACAATTTTATTTATTTTCCGTAGGTCTTGCACTATTCTGTACTTTCCACTAGGCTTTTTCAGTCCCATTATTGGCGAATTACAGGGACTTCCCTTCACCTCTTTTAGAATACCTTGTTTAACCATTCGTTCGATTTCTGGAATAATTCCTGCTTTTACTTCTGGACTCATTTTGTATTGTCGGGTATTTGGATATACTGCACCTTCTTTCACTGTCACTTTAACTGGGTCTATATTTGTCATTAGCCCAATGTCTCTTCCTGTAAAATCCCATACCTCTGGATTAACTGTTGTTCTTAACTCTTCTGGCAATTCACTTTCAGTTATTAATGAAAACATTTTATCTACTTCTGTTCCCTGTTTTGCCAGCTGACTGATTTCTGGTTTCAAACCATACACAAACCGATACACAAAATGTCCCATATCTTTGTCACCAATATTCTCAAAGCCACTATACTGTTTAAACACCTGTAGTAATCTCTCATAATATGCATGTACAGATTCATTTGGTTCCTGCGTTGTTCTATCTATTTTTACCCAATCTGTTTCTTTTGGAGGAATTTTCCCTTTCAAATACGTAATCACTTGGTGATACTTTTTCATCACCTCTCCTGAAGGTGCTCCTGTTTTTGCATCTCTAGGATACTCCTCATTTGGCCAATCAATTATGATCTTACACTCCGTCTATAAATCAGTAGGTACCACTATATCAAACAGACCATCCAAATCCTTCAATAAAACCTTTGAAACTTTCACAAACCTTTCTACCTGTTTATACCATTCAACCGGTTTGTCTCTCAATTTTGGAAAATCATTTGTGAATGACAAAATATCTTGCCTACTCCATGGAACATGAACATATCCTCCTCCTGGAACCTCTCTCATTGGACACAATTTTTCCCCCTTACTTGTTTCTCTTACTGGAAATGCAGATGCTGCTTCTCTTGCTTGTACTTCCTCTTTCTTTCTTATCCATCTAATTCTCCATTTATCAATGTCTCCCCATTTTCGCAAAATGCTCATTAATTCTTTTATCTGTAGCCTTTTTCCAGAAGCATTTACACTTTCTAAATCTTTGTCAGTAAAATCCACTCGATAGGGTTTCTGTAGCAATTTTGATTTCCCTATGTCTATCCCAATCTCTGAAGCAACCTCAGTCAGTCTTTCATGAAATATTCTTGCTCTCCTAGTCATACTCTTACACAGAAACAATAACTCTTCATCATTGTAAACATTTAATCTCTCTGTACCTACACATCCTGTCATCATTTCTTCCAATTCCACTTTCAATTTGCTAATATCTAACATTTTTGGTATCTGGTTCTGATTATCTCTTTCCTGAGCCCACCTTTCTATTTCTTCTGAGGTGACTACAGCTGTGTCTCTATTTCCAACAGGAATCAAAGGTCTTCTTTCTCTCAAATTCATAGGTGTAGCTCTTTTTGGGGTTTCCGTATGAGGTTCTACAATAGGGAGATCCATTAATGAAATAACCGACTCGCTTTCGCTAACTTGATCATCCGTGATTATTGTCTCTTTTCTGGGACTGTTTAATGGAACTGACACAACTTGTGGTTTCTGGCAGATCTTATTATCTCCATATAATGGGATTACTGGGCCAATGGTTACTTGTACTGTCAAAGCTTCAGTATTTAAATTCAATTGATTTATCCTCTGAACTAATTCTTCTCTAGTTTTGTTCAAAGCCTCTCTTTCATTATCTTGCAGCACTCTGTTGTATGATGTCTCATGTAAAATCTGTGGAGTTAATGGTATCCCCATCACTGGCGCACTTGGGACAAACTTACTAGCTGCTTCCTGGTATGGTGGTGTATTTTTAATTAAAATATCCTCTAATAACTCATCATCTGATTCACTATACCCTGCTGTATTCAAATGTTTTGTTTTCTCCTTACACTTTCCTCCAGATTGTTCCTCAGCCATCAACACTGGATATAACCCTTCTGATACCATAGCTCTTCTCCACTGTTTCATCTGCCCTTCTCGTGTCTCTTGCAGGTGTCTGGGAAAGATTCCGCTATACCTTCCACCTCTGCATTTCTCTCTCTCATATGATTCAAGTCTCCCATTCTTCCAAAGCCTCATATTGAGTTAACCTAGGTCTAGGCTCTAAATCATTCATTTTTAATCTCAAATTCTGAAGAATCCTCCCATTAAATGTACCATCCTTAGGAAATGCCAACACACCATCATCTTTTGTATACTCTACCCAATTTTCCAACCACACGCAGGTATGATATCCTCTTTCCATCATCATAAAAGATGCTGGCGTCTTCGGTGGCGGAATAGGAATTCCCTCTCTAGTCAACACAGACTTATCTTTTACAAAGAAATTCTTTATTTTCTTAAAGATTGACATCTTTCTTTTCTCTCCGTACATTCTTGAAGAACGATGTAGAAAATTGTATTCCGCAAACCCTCAATCTTCTACCTGTACGTCTTGCACTAACAGTCAAATCAAAAATCCTCATACAATTTTCTCCTCACCAATCCTAGCGCGGCTTTTAGCTAGGTATCCAATTGAATCAAACTCTTGCCTACAACTTGACCAATGCCAGCGCTGCCTTTTCCTGTCATCAGTTCTGCTCCTTTCTACTGACCCCTCCTTTACAAGGCTGCTCCTGTCACAGGCCCGCTGTCTACCAATCCCAGCGTGGCTCACTGTGACGTCAGTACCACTCCGGCGACTACTGACCCCTCCTTTACAATCTCCTCCTGTCACAAGCCCGCTGTTTCTACAAATCCAAGGGGGCTCACTGTGACGTCAGTATCACTCCAGCAACTGACCCTCCCTTTACAAGGTAATACGAAAAACTTATTTTCTCAATATTGTCTTCTAAATTCTTCGTTATTAACGACATAAAAACATTCGCTACTCTGTCTGTTCCACTAAATCAAAGGATAGTTTATTTCTTTTCACTGAGAGTAAAACCCTTCCGCTTACTCTTCAAATAAGCTTCAGAGAACCTGCTACTCCTTCAGTGTCACCCGTTTTCGGGATTTTTTTAGACCAAAGTTTCACCAGCGAACCCCTTTTGCTATCAATTTAGCTTGAAAGGACCTACTACTCCTTCAGGGTTACCCTTTCTAGGTGATATTACGCCTAAAGTTTCATCAACGAACCTCCTTGCTATCAATTACTCTCACTTTTACACAGAAAATAGTCCCTACTTCAACACTGAATTCCTCAGTGTTATTCCAACACACGAGTAACCTCACTGCAGTGTGGTTTCTATCGCCACCCGCTATTCATTCCCCGGGAATTTTTCCAGACAACATAAAACAAGGACACTAACTCTTGTTGTTAAACATAATCAATAATCTACACTTATCACCAAACTAGTTACTAAACACCATCCTCTGCTACCAGAAAACTGATCCAGCGGCGTACTAACAACAGATACTCCACTACCATATACTCACCTGGGCCCATATAACTTTCTTATCTCACTCTTAAGAGACCAAGTAAACCGCTGGAAAAAGTTATATCATTTTTATATTCCCATACCTCAAGGTCTAGTTATTACTCCTTTAACTAACCTTTACTCCTTAAAATGATAAATCTTTCCTCTGGTCAATGGACCAGATAGGTAAATCGAGTTAGAAGTGATAATTAACAAAATTCGTTAAACATACCTCAATTAATGAAGAAATAATCACAGACTCGGGAAGTTTTTAAATCTTTATCTAAATTAAGATTGAGAGTGAACCATCTCGACATTTCAGTACAAACACCCTTCATTCACAAGAGTGGCAATTCAATCAAAGACTTTCATTAGATGAAACAATTCAGATCCACACAACAACTATACCCAGAAAGAATGAGGATAGAGAGAGAAGAGCATTCATCAAGACGATAAAATTATAAATTACCAAGTATGGTGTGAAGTCCAACCCCCTGGCCAAAGGGCTGGTAAGGGTCCCCGGGACAGATCAGGAGAAAAAGACTTCAGGACAGGGATCAGGACAGAGATACTTCACCTCTCTAGATACCGACGACTGCGTCGCACCCCTCTCTGACACTCTCTTCCTCCTCGTGGTTCTGCCGCGATCTTCTTTCTAACCCAATTAAGTTAAGTAGATAGTTCAGCATTCGATTTTCTCCATCAGCATCTCTCAGCATCAGCACCACCCCAGCATATCGTACTCTCCTTCCAGAATCTCCTCAGCAACGCTCTCTTCAAATCACTGCCAATCGCTCTCTTTTCAACTAACTAAACTACCTCAATTATACCCTTTCATTTCCGAATACCACCCATTAATGTTTCAATTTCGCAAAGTCTAACTTCTGATTGGACAGGCGAGGGGGGGGTGATCATCACACCATGCCTATACTCCATTTATTTCTCTATTCCATTGTCCCAAACTCCTCCCCTGTAACTTTTATTCCGCCCTTCCTTTCCCATACATCTTTAAACTTTATTAATATAAAATGTAACACTTTCTGAATACAGTTCCTTCATATGAACTCTTCACACTCATGTTCCCAGGGCACATCTTTGTCAACCTTGGATGCATGTCAAGTCCTTAGTCATCTTTGTAGACTTCCTCGCCAGGGCGCATGCATGGTACCACATCAAATTGCTTGACTCAGACAAGTTTACCAGGCCCAAATACGCACTAATAATAAAGTCAAAATGGAAAATGTTATTTTCAAGAATAAATGATTTCACTGTATACCACCAACCTCTACTCTAACCCGTACCCTTTATTATTTTTCTTAATGCATTTGCGTTAGTATAAAACTTAATTTCTAATTTCTGCAAGCAGGTGCCATGCATGTGAGTTTTCAAGTAGCCATTTTATAGTTCTTTGCGCAAGCGCCAGAATTTCCCTCAAAGCATTAGAACGTCATACTTGCGTAGATGCAGTAGACGCATGCGCAGTAAAGATCCAGTGTTAAAATGCATCCTAGTCCTACGTTCATGTTAATGCGGTTAATAAACGCATTCGCAAGCTACCTTTTGTACCGCGTGCAATGTAATTGTGCATTATTATTCACAAACACGTTGTTAGTAATTCGTTAGCAAGATTAAACGAGAGGATTGCTTCTGAGAATGTCTCACGTACGAGTCCTTGCTCCATCAGTAGCCTACCAAACTTTTTGCATGTATTTGTAAACACCCCATAGCCTTGACCTGAGCCTTCCTTAAGACTTTAAGGGCACTAATGATTTAGACAAACGACCACACATATGCTTGAGGCACTAATTCTGCCTTGCAGTGTGGCTATTAGCACAGTCATCAAAATACTCTACTCCCCAGAACTTTGGTTAATCCATAACCCACTGTTCCATTTCATGTTAGAACCCATGACACAGTCACAACTAGTCAACTTAGATGTTTTTCTGTACTTTGAGCTATGAGGTCCGGCAGAGGCACACTACTCCTCATCGCCCCCTCCCCCTGTTGCCCCAGTAATGAATAGCACTAGTGAATACCATCAAAGACCCTTACCATTTGGTAACACATATATATATTAGGCAATGCTAGTTTTAAAAGTGGAGGGGGTACATAGGGCTAGACAGAGCTGGGACAGGGATCTGGGTGCTCTAGTGACTGATGACCAGTGTTTTTCTGCTGTACACAAATGAGAGAAATACCACTAAGCAAAGACTACTCCATGAGAAATTCTTTCACATGATATACTAGTCTTCAATGGGAATGGAAGCATGTGGTCTAGAGGTGGACACTGCATGTAGAAAGTGTCACTTTTCTGCACCTGACATCAAACGTTTGACCTGCATGCCACACAATATGCCTGCAGGCACTGTTAATTTCCTGGACTCCTGCAGATCAGCCAGTGTATTTCATTTAGAGTTGCAGTTGGTGATTTCATATTTCTTAAAGCAATAATTAGTCAAGCAACAGTATGGGAGCGATCATCATTGAATCTAGGTCTGTGGTGGGAGTGCTATCTAGCAAACTTCCAAGAATTGTCCCCAGTGGATTTTAGGGTCTGATGTTCAAAGTGATTTAGCAGTTGCAAACCCTGAATTACAGGGTTTGTGACTGCTAAATCACTTTTTCTAGTGTACTAACCCTATTATGCTGTTCAGAAAACTTTTTCCGAATTGTAAAACGGGTTTAAAGACCCTCACCGAATTGCAATTTAGAAGCGGCATGTTAAGGGCATTCCTTCCGCATTGCGAGTAGCAAAAGTTTGTACCACTGGTTTCCAAACGTAATTCTAGTTGCAAACCATTGATCTGTTACTGAATTCTAAGTTGGGGTGCTAAATGTTTCGCAAAGGAGATCCATAATGGCGTGGCAGTTTCAGGGGGAAGTGGACAGTAGCTCGAGGGAAACAGTACCTGCTCTCACTGAAGCTTTCCAATATGGAAAACTTTTTTTCTTTTTAAATCTGACCGGTTTCTTTTTAGGATCCCAATCTGCTTTAAGAAAAACTTTTTCAGTTTCAGAAAACCGTCTTAAGGATGGTGGCCTGCTGCCCCTTGCAGGCCACCATCCTTCTTGTTGTAGCCAATCACACGGGGTTTTCAATAGCGACCTGGCTAATCAGCATTAATTAGGGAGCTCATTCTGTGACTCCCTTTGATTCGATATTTTGTGAATCGACCTATTTCTACATAGGTTGGTCGCATAATTAGATTGCATGCACACAAAGTCCATGCCGATGTGCAACCACTTTTTGTGAATGTAATCTTTGTGCCTAAGGCCTTCATTGTTTGATTGCAGTCCTTCTAGTTCTTTCAAGTAGGCGTGCACGCTGTATTTTTGTAAAGAGTGACATTCTAAGGAATCAGTGTTAGGCGATGGGAGACAGGGTCTGCAGCTCTTTTATAAGTTGTGAAAAAGCATCCACAAAGACCAAACCATCTTGTAGGAAAGTAGGATCTGCTTTTATGGTTACCCCCATTTTTTGCCTGGTGTTATGCTGTTTCTGACTAGTCTGACTGGCATCCTGCTAATCATGGCCCCAGTCTCTGTGCTTTCTCCCTGTGTAAGTTGGTGCTAACACCACTTACGACAGATATAGGTTTCCCTATATCTGAGGTCACTAAATTTAAAACCTATAAGTCACCCTTAAGGCAGGCCTTTCAATCCTGAAGGCAGGGTGCTCGGTTCTAAGTGTGAGGGTGCCCCTGCATGAGTCCCGTGCTCTCTATGCCACTGGAGTCAAGCTATCCTGGCTGATGAGGGGTGAAACCCTGAAACCGGTCCTAGGATGCTTGTTACCAGTCCAGGGAGGACCTGGCCTGGCAGTTCGGGCTGGACTGTTCCCAATGGGAGCAGGGTAAAGACTGATTTGCATATGGCTGGGTTCAAACTGGAATGGCATGGGGAGCAAAAAAACGATGGATTTAGGCCCAGATCTCTGTATTGGGGTGAATGTATGACATTGTTCTGCATTCAGTCCATCAATGTTGTTTTTGTATTTGTCACCCTGAGTGGGACGGGTATGCCCAGACGTGGGTCCCATGCTCTCCATGCCAATGGAGTCAATCTATCCTGGCTGATGAGGGGTGAAACCTCAAACGGTCCTAGGATGCTTGTTTCCAGTCCAGGGAGGACCTGGCCTGGCAGTTTGGGCTGGACTGTTCCCATTGGGCGCAGGGTCAAGATGACTTGCATATGTCTGGGTTCAAACTGGAATGGCATGGGGAGCAAAAAAACGATGGATTTAGGCCCAGATCTCTGTACTGGGGTGAATGTATGACATTGTTCTGCATTCTGTCCATCAATTGTTGTTTTTGCACAGGACACCCCTACAACCTTCGTAGGCCATTCTCCCGGGTTGTAAGCGCATTAGCCATTATGATATATAGAGTGGCCATGCGTCATTACGCGATGACCATCTCTAAACTGGCTGTAACGAACCCTGTCATGTTGTTGGAATCATACTACCACACCATAAACAGTGTGGGAGGTATGATTCCACGGTGTGGGGGTATGATTCCATGCACTGTAAAGCTCCTCCGAGAGGCCCTCAGTGCTCCCAGTACCAGTCTTCCAGAACCGGAGAGAAAACTTGGGCTGCTGCCGACCAGAGACATGTTTCTGCCCTCCTGCTGCTGAGCCAAGCTCGAGCAGGGGAAGGCAGAACAATAGATATCCTGTCACATGGAGGTGTCATCACCTCCCAGACAGGGTTTGGTATATTGGCACAGGTTGGGGGTGCTTTCCAGTGCCACTGAGACTGCTTGAAGGGCACACTTGGTGCCCTCCTTGCATACTCCAGTTCAAACCAGTTCAGGGAGCCATTGGCTTCCGCTCTGGTACTAAACTGGACAAAGGACATGGGAGTATCCTCCCCAGTGTCCAGCCCTTCCTCTGGGAGGGACCCCAGATTCGTCCCAACCCTTTGCTTAGGGTACTTAAGGGCTTACCTGTGGGTGGGTCCCTAAATTAGTCGTGGGACAAGATTCAGGTCAAGACACAACTTCATCTTCGACCGTCTCGGCACTCTGGACTCTGCTGGACTCTGCTCTGGGCACCGAGACTGCAACTGGGAAGACTCCTGCTGCTCCTGGTCTCGTTGTCCTGTTGTCCTCTGC
The DNA here is from genome assembly GCA_963921515.1 of Calotriton arnoldi. Classification (NCBI taxonomy): domain Eukaryota; kingdom Metazoa; phylum Chordata; class Amphibia; order Caudata; family Salamandridae; genus Calotriton; species Calotriton arnoldi. The sequence goes on from CAWUFW010017982.1 coordinate 79,421, forward strand.
AACATCTGTGACTGTGCGCCATAAGGATCCTGCCAGGGCCTGTGGACATCCAAGACACCTGAAGGAATCTCCCTTGAAGTGATGGAGTCACTTCCCTGCATCTGTGGACTCCGCAACAAAGCTGACTGGTCTGCTGCTCCTGGGCTCCCACGGACTCCGAAAGGCTCAGCAACACAGGTGGCAGTTCTACAACTCCCTCGAGGCCTGCACTGTCCTCTCACCAAGTTTGAGACCAGTATCCCTCGTCGGACCCGCCAGTACCAAACCCCTGTGCCCGCATTGACTTGCCATTGCCAAGGCTTGTTGGCTCTCCCTCCTCAGAGATCTTCATGCTCCAAGAAGCTCCAGCCTCAAGCATCTCCTCCGACCAAGATCTTTGTCCTCACCACATCCTTTGCACCATGGGCCTGCATCTTTGGTGAGCTGCTCGAGACCTTCTTGTGACTCCTGTGCCTCTGGCCTGTGGGTCCTCTTGAGGGTCTTCTTTGACTCCAGTGGGCTCCCCTGCTTGCTCAGGGCCTACTCCAACTCATCTGCTTGTGGTGAGTCCCTTGTACCTTGCTGGTCCTGACTCTACACCTTTTTCATTTGCCACATTGTTTGCAGTTGCCAAGGCTTGTTGGTGCTCCTGGTGGATACCGACCCATCAACTCTCGACATCTGACATGGGGTAGCTTGTGAATGGCTCCTGCTCTTCCACAGTGTCGCCTGGTCCACACAGCTGCAGCTCCAATGTCATTGGCAACTCTCCTGCATCTCCTGACATCGGTGGGCATTTGTCTTCCGTGCCTCCTTGTCACTCCTGAGTGGCATAGACTCTGTCCCCTCTGCTTGCAGGTACTTCTCAACTTGAATCCACATTTGAGTTCCACCGGACACCTTCACCTCCTCCAGCAGCGGCATCTTCCTGAAGTCCTCTTTTGAGATTGACGGCGGTTTCCGACGCCACTTCACACCTATGCACATGGCTTCCCTGGTGTAGGTATCCTGGTTCCTAGGGTATCCACGGGTGGAGTGACTCTCCAACCTGCTGTCTTCCACTGGGTCTCTTCAGGGTCCACTGGGAAGGGTCCTTCTGCTTTAAAATTGCAACTGTGACTTACCCATTGACTTGAATTGAGCATGCGGTTATGTTCCCACTCTGCACACAGCCTCCGTGGGGTTCCTGGGTACTTACCTCGGGTGGTTCCTTGGGTCCCCAGCACTTCTACGTCTTCTGGGTACAGTCTTGACTCAAGTCGCGATTCGCATCCCTCTATTTTAGTATATGGTTTGGTCTACCCCGGACGACCACTGTGTATTTGTGCTACTTACCTGTTTTTATTGCAAAGTACTGTGTGCATTGTGTCATATCTCCGGGTAGGAGATATTGTTGTGTGTTAGTGAGTGTCTTATAATAAATCCCTATTTTTATAAATACACTGTGTGGTTCTTTTTCACTTAACCTATACCAATAAGATTAAGACCTGGTAAAACAAGCTGCTTTACGCTCCTTCTGGACTAAGCCTGAATGCTGCTCTCCACAACTACCACTTAGAGAGCTTTCTAAGGTTGTCTAAGACCACTAAAATCACCATATGGGTTGTCTGGATTAGTGCAGGGTGTTACACTTACATAAGTGAGCACCATGTACTAAGCCAGCCTCCTACTCATCTGATCCATAAAAAGAAACTGGTGTCTAAGTTGAATCCTTGGCTCTCTCATTGTAGCGTGCCCTGAGCAACAATTACCTTAGAGAAAATGAATGTGTATGTGGGTAACAACTAGCCAATAAACATTAGAGGTAAAAATAACATTCTTACAGGGGCCATATCCAGTTAAATTAATACAATAAATGTGATAGCAATAAAGTCCCAATAATGAAGAAAATTGAATATAGGGATTACATTTTGTTAAGAAAGAAAATACTGTTCCTTAAGAAACAATGGTAAAAAGATGTTCAATGAAAGTAGAAGATGTATGGTTGGCTCAGAACTAGGGGCAGTTTGGGGCTGACCTGCAAGTGCATGCAGCTGGGCAAATCCAAGGACTGTGCCCTATGTAAACTTTATATTTCAGATGCTAAGAGGGTAGAAAGAGAAGGCTTGATATCTGGGGCCGTATTATGGTAATTGCGCTTTTTCATTGTTTGTGCTGGGCGCACCTTTAAAAAGGTGCGATGGGCGCGAACAGTGAAAATGCGCCCTATTCCATGAATGCGCTGCCCTGGGGGCAGCCGTGAACTCGTACTGCCCTGCGGGCAGATCATTCCTGTGAAAAACGGAGCGTCTGCTTTACAGTCGCTCTGTGTTTTCACAATGCAGGAGGCAACCCGCTTGCACTTTTGAAGGGGGTTAGAGATCACCTTGCAGGCAGGTGCAGTCAGTGACTGCACCCGCCTGCAAGGGGATGGCTGGGGGGTCGATGGGACCCCCTTTCCATGCTCTTGAGGACTGCCATCAGGGGGCGCACTGACAGTGGGTCACCTTTTAGAAGACGCACTCTCAGTGCGCCTCCTGAGGGCTTCTTTGCCTCTGAGCCGAAGCCGTTAATACGGCGCGGGCGCAGAGGCAAAGGGATTCCCTCATTTGCATGAGGCATGCACCCATGCAAATGAGGGAACGCCCCCTTGAAGATAGCGGTGGTACTTTATGTGCGCCAGCGATATCGGTATTACAGAAGGGGCTCACAAGCGTCTGCGGCCCCTTCTGTAATATCAAAGTGCCCCGGGGGCGTGCAAAGCGGATGCAAATGCCCGTTGTGCCCTCGGGGCACTTTATGTAATACACCCCATGTCTTTTACTTCCTGCATTTTCGTGCCTTGGGGCTGTCAAAGTTGCTGTTGTTGACTATTACATTGCCCACTGGAGAGCCTGTTATGGCATCAAAGATATGGTGGAGTGCTGAAATTAACCATTTTGTGGATGATATAGGCAACTTTGAAGGTGATTTGGGCTAGCGGAGAGAACCAGTGATGTTCTTCACATGTTGTGAGATTATACAGAGCTTTCTGAGACTTATAATCAGTCAGATGTGATTCTCGGCCACCAGTGAGCTGCTTATATTCCGATGAGATGAAACGAGAAGTTGCACAGCTGCTCAGAAGTCTGCTTGAGGGAGAAAACCTTCTCTTTGTGCAAGATAAGTTAGCAGTTCGAGATGTGCATTCTGAGGCTGAGAGTTTGTTTCAATGTGTCATTACTGAGACCTGTTCCTACACTCATTCCTTTTGGCTGTCTCTGGAAATTAGCACACATTCAAACTTATTGGGGATGAGTTTCACATACAGTTCAGGCATCCATTGCTGGATGGGGCTGATGCCATTTCTTGATGGGGGTTTAGGTAGACTCAGTGCTTAATTTGAGCTGATGGTTGCCAGTGGGACCCACTGGCACTCATTTTTAGGGACGAGCACTCATAAGACATTTACCAAGAGAGAGAAACCCACAAAGGGGAAGTAACAATGTAGAGAAACAAGGAAAAACTGTCACAAAGGGAGACAGAAGGAACCTGCAAGGAGCAAGGATTTTCCGGTGGTCGATTAACGAAGGCATGAGGTGGAATAAATGCTTTACATTTATTTAACATTGCCAGCCACAGGCTTCTGAGCAGAGCTTTGGGCACCGGAACTCATTCTTTTACAAATTAAGCACAGGGTAGAATTCTGTGTTGTGCTGGATGTTGATGTTCTTGTCAGCTAGGAGGAGTCCTAGGGGCTCCATGTAGAGGTTGAAGATTACCGGAGAAAGGATGTCCTAGTGGGGCATCTCGTTGGTCACAGTGATGGGACTCTAATTGCAGGTGCTCATGTGGATGAGCTGTGATGTGTTGTTTGGGTTGGTTATGAATGTTTTAAGGCTGATGTAATCAAAGTCTATTTCTAAGTGAACGCTTAGAAGAGAGTTCAAAGGGCATCGGTGTTGAAAGCTGCATACAGATTAGCAAGATGAAGAGATAAGGGTTTACCCTTGTCAGGGATTTGCAGCATGCCATGGAAATTTGGGTAGTGGCTGCCTCAGTGCTTCATCAGGTTTGAATCAGGACTTGTAGCGTTGGAGGTGAGTAAAGTTCTCGATTTTGTTTTTCCATTGAGCTCAGTGACATCTACTTTTTGATGATCTAGATCAAGAAACTCAGTTGTGCGCTTGACGTAGTCAGGATCCGGCAGTGGTAAATTTGTAAAAAAAATAAAAATAAGTGCCAGGGCCTTCTTCAGGAGGCCACTGCATCTTGCGCCTCCCATTGCCCCCGCCAGTGCTGGCAATGGCAGTACCACCACAACTTCTAACCTTGAGACTCCTACAAGTGTGACAATTCAGGATATTCTAGGCCACCCAAAGCTATAAGAATAGTTGGGTGGCAGGTATTAGTCATTTTTAATGTATATTGAATTAATATTAAACTGTTGTTGTGCTCATCTCAAATTGGACAACAACGCCACCATGTGTCAGACTGTAAAAGGTGCCGGTGTTGACAATGAAGTGTGGGTGCCGAGCACCGGGAACGACCGGCTCAGATTAAGTACTGGGGTCCAGTTTCAGTTTCTTAAGGAAGGGCAGGATATATTCAGTATTGGATAAGACAGGGGAGAGATGATGATGATGAACATTTCTTGCGAGATGTTGCTGGATATGATTCTAACTATTAAAGTCGTGATCACGGTACCTTCATATGAAGTGGATATGAGTGAGTTGTGGATGCTTGAGAGGACCTGATTAGAGAGGAAAGTAAAAATGGGACTACTTTGATCTGTCCCATGTTGGTATTTTCAGTGAGATGGGTGGGACTTTTGTACAAGCAATATTCTGTCTAGTTTTGTCTCTTTAATGAAGTTGATGATGTTGCATTTATTCTTCACATGCTTAATGTGGAGGTTAAGGAATCCACAGGGCAATTTATTGCTTTGAAGAGCTCTCTGCATCTGCTGGATACTCCCATGGGGATGGAGGTTGCTCTGGGTTCTGTGATGGGCACCTGTGGCATGCACATGGTTCTTTAGGCCAGTTAGGAATCCTAGGTGCTGCCATCATTGCAAATGCGTCTCTTGCCTTCTGAGTGCATGATTTCGGAATGTGAGTTCTTGTGGCCCCATGGTATGGCTAGTTCCACTTCAGATGAGAAGATATTGACTGTGGTTTGGTTGTCCTCATTCGTCTCTAAGATGTTTTCAAGTATGAAGTTGATATCAACATGGCAATCATGTTGTATTCCAGGGCGCAGATATGGTAGTGCTTGAATGAACAGAGGCCATGTTAGACAATGCGGTGCATTGTCCTTGTTTGTGCCAAGCGCACCTTTCAAAAGGTGCGCCCAGCACAAACAAGGAGAGTGCACCGTATTATATTGAATGCGCTGCCCTCAGGGCAGCCGGGAAGTTACGCTGCCCTGGGGGCAGTGTATTCAAGTGAAATACGGAGCGACTTTGAAGCAGCCACTCCGTGTTTCAATGTGCAGGCCACAACCCACCTGCACTTTTAAGAGGGATGAGAGATCCCCAGTCAGGCTTGTGCAGTGAGTGACTGCACCCGGCTGCAAGGGGATGGCTAGGGTATCCATTGGACCCCCGCATCCCCTTCAGAGGGCTGCCATTAGGGGGCGCACTAACAATGTGCACTGTCATTGCGCCTCTGCATCCACATCTATAATACGGCGTGGGCACAGAGGCAAAGAGATTCCCTCATTTGCACGGGGCCCCGTCATGATGTCCAGAAAATATTTTTATATTTTCTAATTTATCACCCGTGGTGGCCGGAAATTATATTCCACTTTGTATCACATGGGAAGCCCCGTCCCCCTAGATGAAACGCTAGAAAGACGAGCGAGAGAGAGGGCTGCTCCACCTTATCATGCACAACGCCTCTCTCTCCCTAACTGCACTTCGCCTCTGGGAGATCACTAACAGGGTACATCTGGGAAGTTGCTGAGCCGCATTGGGCAGAGAGCCTGTGGGAATCACCTGGGCATCTGCAACAGTGTGGATTACCTACACGACATATGGGGCAAGAAGAGGAGGAAAAAAGTAAAAAAGAAAGGAAAAAAGTCTGGAAAAATCGGGATATGAAATTAAGAGACTACCATCCCTTTCACACACGAGGACTGTGACGACCAAATAAAGAATCTTACTACCTTTTTAAGTGGCAATATGCTGAGCAGCTTATTCACACAAGATGGCGCCCTCCTACAACCTGAAATGAAAAAATAAGAATACATCCCTCCATAGAAACAAAAAGAGGACTGCTACTAAAAAAAATCCCTACTAAAACAGCGGCCATCTTAGAAAGGCACAATCAACACTGACAGGCTCTCACTCCTACTAGACATCTTGGATTGAGCCATGGCCAAGAAAAATACTATACTACCTATATCCCAAAATTAACAATAATAAAAGCCCTAACTCAAATAATCTGATCTATACAACTAACGTACTCCCTCATTTACCCACAACGGTAGAAGGGGTTTCTGATACATACCACAGTAGGTACCTCCCTGCTTCAAATAATGGGCAGTAAATTGGAACCAGCGGGCGCTAATGCCTTCTCTATTAAATATCCCTCCAATCTCTCCAAAAACGCATCAAAAAAATTCAAACACCAATTACTAAAATCCCACCCAGAAACTCTTATTTCAGACCATTACTTCTGTACCTCCAAGGGAACACGAACTAATGACCTTATATTTCACACAGAAAGAAGAGCACAATGGAGAACTATTTATACCACCATGTTAAGAGTCACAGACACAAAAAAAACACCCCACGGATTGAGAATAGCGGTCGCCCCTTCTCCTTGGCAAATGCTACCAGAACCATATATAAATAATAATCGGATTATACTAATACAGGCCACAGCTGAAAATCTATCCTTAATTGACATAATCTTCCCTATCCTAAAAAAAGGGGTCTACAACAAGCCCATCCTTCACACCCAAAACTACCCTAATGATCACGATGAAACCCACACCTCCTCCCTTACGCACACGGCTACTACTAGATCAATCAACCCTCTTCCGATCGCATGCGTTCGCCTAACCACAACCGCTACCATCAATCTCACGATAAAGACATCCCCACAAGCGGAGATTAAGAACCATAACAGGAGCAGGCAACCCAACTCTGCTGCTCCCCCCACCAATATTAAAATTATCTTAACACCCGACTCCATGGGACGTCCTCTCTGACACTCACCCTCCCTTGCCCCCTCAGAGCATACCAATGAGAGCCCCCCAGGCGCGCCCTCAGCGAGCACTCAAACAGGGAACAATATTACCCACAAACCCATATCTCCTGAACAAACCAATCTTAAATCGCCCAGATTCTCTAACCCTCTCACTCCCACCCCTATTACACCACCTACCATCACCTCCAATCCTTCTCTTATGCATACAATCGAAACTGTCCAGCTAATAACAAGGACCCTCCCTCCCAACTTGATATCCCTCATAACATCACCCAGCTCCCCAACCTTACAACACAACCCACAGATACCTGTAAACACGATTACTGGGTAATGAGATTCAATGAGATTGCTTATTCTCTTAAACATCTTAAGGAGGACCTTCAGAGGCTTATGACCATCACATCTGATATGCAGCTCTCTCAAAGGTCAAATAATAACATGATAAACAGAACTGATTCCCTCACAGACACCCCCACATCCCATGTCACACACACAGCCAATCTAAGATATGGATCTACACCTTTCCCTAATGATGCCTCCCCCCCCCAAAGAGAGCGAATCATGAGTTGTCGAGCAAGGAGATTCAGGAACTCCTCCTCTCTTATCTGCCTGAAATGAATAACAACAGTTCCGAAAAAAACCAAATACAAACCATCCAAGCTAATCCCTTCAGAGAACTGAGCTTCAACCACAATTGAATAAACAAGAATAACCTCAAGAGCATCTCCTTATCACAGATGGACTATCCTCATAATAATAAGCAGCTGAAGTGCATGCTCCTCAACTGCAGATCAGCAAATAAGCACGCGGCAGATATCTACGACCTCATCCTCTCTCACAAATTCGACATAGTTATACTCACAGAAACATGGTTAAACAACACATCTCATCCCATCATAGATCCACTAGTACCACCTAGTCACATGATCATTCGACTTGATAGACCAGAGAAAATAGGGGGTGGTATAGCTTGTATCTACCACAATACACTATCCGTACTCCAATTGGAAACAATAGTGGTCACGACATGCGAATATCTTAGCATCAACATTTCATGCAACAATAAATCCATCTGTAACATACAGGCTATATATCACCCCCCTGGTGATAACTCATTCTTCATTGAACAAATCATTGAAATCATCACAATGAATGACAATACTCAAGGACCCCAGATCTTCCTGGGCGATTTCAATCTACACTGGAGTGACCTCAACGACCACTCAGTGAATAACCTAAAACCTTTTCTATTAAACCATGAGCTATCCCAAATTTGCAACAGGCCAACACATAACAAGGGGGAGACCCTGGACCTTATTATCTCAAAATCCGACACAATTTCCCTAGAATCTATTAGCCCCTGTGACTGGACAGACCACTATCGCATCACCTTCCTCATCAATCTAAAGGCGATCCCTAAGCATGTACAACCAAAGAAAATAAAACAATTGAAAAGGGATCTTCGTAATATAAACCAAAATGATCTAGCTACCCTATGCAATAATACCTTGATCCCACAGACCAACTTGGAGGATGTCAATGAGCACACCGACTACTACAACACTTCCATATTGAAAGTCATGGATTCCATTGCGCCTCTGCATCAGAAAAACATATCAAATAAAAACTCAAAACATGGTTCAACGACAACTTGAACACAGAAAGACGTAATCTTAGAACAGCAGAAAGAGCCTGGAGATCATCACCATCCCTAGAATTGCTAATAAGCCTAAGAACAACGAGGAATACTTACAATAGAAGAATAAGACAAGAGAAAGCTAATTTCTTTAGAATACAACTTGACCAAGCCAGAAATAGGCCCAAAAAACTATTCGAAATAGTCAAGCAGCAATCACGTAACACATACAACGCGACAGTCTCCAGAACCAGCCCCATGCCAAACTGCGAAGAAATGGCCACCTTCTTCAAAGAAAAAACTTCAAAGATAGAAAACGAACTTCAACTAGAAAAGGACCTACTACATCCCCTACCTACGGAAGGGGATGGAACACCCTGGCCTCCCTCAAAAAACAATGCCTCCTGGAACACCTTCTCCCCAATCAACGAACACGACATGTACAACATTCTCTCCTCCTTAAACCCATCTAACCACTTCATGGACCCGCTACCTCCTCGCATACACAAGGAAATCAAATCCTGTGTTATCCCTCTATGGCCCAAGATTGTAAATGGTTCACTACGCCAAGGCACTATCCCTGACTGCCTAAAAGTAGGTCAAATAACTCCCATTTAAAAAAAACTTACAGCAGACTGCTCTTATCCTAACAACTACCGACCCATCTCCAACATCTCTACCCTGGCAAAGCTCTTAGAAAAATGAGTACAGAGTCAACTATGCAACCACATAATCAAATATCAACTCCTCGACCAACACCAATCAGGATTCAGTCAAGATCACAGCACCGAATCTGCACTTACTCATATAGTGGATGACATACTAAAAATGCTGGATCAAAATGAATCATGCCTCCTGATATTGCTTGATTTATCGGCTTCCTTTGATACCGTCAAACATGATAATCTATTGAAATTACTGGAACAAAGGATGGGTCTATCAGGGGTCGTACTTCAATGGTTCGCTTCCTTCCTCCAAAACAGATCCCTAAGAGTCAAAATGAATCACTCGCTATCTAAGCCCCATGCGATCGCGCTTGGCGTTCCTCAAGGCTCTGCTCTTTCTCCCATTCTATTTAACCTATTCCTTGAACCACTGGCTTACCTCCTAAAATCTTCCAATATCCAATACCACATGTACGCTGATGACACTCAGCAGTATCTCAAAATCGCCTCCCCAGAGGACATCATATCACTCAATTCCATCTTACAAAACACACACCTTGAGCTTACGGTTAACCATCTCAAACTCCACGCTGCCAAAACTGAATTTCTTCTCATCTCCCCACCGAAACACAGCTGAAACATCTTACCATCCTCAAATGCTCGCCCCACATCATAGACTCTGCTAGATCACTAGGTATCACATTAGACAAACACCTAAATATGCAGGATCACATCAACACAGCCACTAAAGGAGCGAATCATCAACTAAGCATCCTGCAGAAACTTAAACCCTATCTACCACATAAAGACCTAAAACAAATGGTGCAAACCCTAGTATTACCCAGACTGGATTATGGTAGTGCCATACTATGTGGCCTACCTCGATACAAACTGGCCCCTCTAAGAGCATCCCTCAACGCCAGACTGGTCCTTGGAACAAAAAGAAACACACACATCTCACCGGATCTAAAAGCATTAAACTGGCTACCATATGAGGCAAGGATCCAGCTTAAGATTGCCTGCATGACGCATAAGGTGTTACACTTCAATACCCCCAGTTACTTGGCTCAAAAGCTAGAAAAATCAGGGGGCAACAGAAACTCACGAAGCGCGCTCACCCTGCTGCTGAAACCCCAACGTACTCACAAAAAGAAAACGAGTGCCAGAGCATTCTCGGCTATTGCACCCAAGATATGGAACTCGCTACCACCGGATGTTCGCCTAATATCCTTTACCTCCTCCTTCAAAAAAGAAGCCAAATCTTTACTACTGAAGAAGTTTTTACCTTAAGACAACATACCGATCTCACTGATATTGTATAGTCGGCAAACTCCCAGGGGGCTTATCCCCTACTATTACTGTCATTATTCTAGACAAATCTGTGTTATACTATTATACTTTATGTTTTGTTTGATTCTTCACGCATGTATCTCCTGGTTTTTGTGTTTTTCTCAGACCAAATGCTACACTAGTACCTATCATGTAACGCGCTCGGATACCCACTAAGGTCACGTTCGCTCTATACCAAACTTTATAAAATAAAAATTACAAAAAATAAATGAGGGAATGCCCTATGATGATAGCATGCTATGTGAATTACAGAAGGGGCCGCAAAAGTGTCTGCGGCCCCTTCTGTAATACTAAAGTGTCCCGGGGGCTCGCAAAGTGGGAGCAAATGCTTGTTGCGCCCCCGGGGAACTTCGTATAATACCTCCCCTGTACGGTTGCTTGAACAGGTTTATTTCACCTCTGTGGGCACTCCTAGAAGTGAGAAGATCGAAAAGAATTTATGCGTGGTCAGCCCACTTGAAGAGCTCTGGTGGAACGGAGGTGATGTTGGTGCTTTCTTTGAGGTTCATGATGTTTCTTTTTGTGTGGCAGTGTATAGTATTGAGATGTTTATTCTTAGCAATCTTGGTTTTGGACGTCACCACCTCATACACAGGCCATCAGCTGATGCCTAGCTCAGAACAAAAATCTTATCATCTTCCTGGACTAGGACTCATGTAAACAACTCGATAAGACAGCAATTGATACATAATGCAGTTTGTTATGAGAAGGGGCTGACAACAATTCATTATAGTAAATCAGACTTTATGGCAAGCAAGATTCTATCTGATTTCCTTAAATATAAAGTTACAGATGAATTTCTATGTAAGCATTTGCTTGATAATTACTAATGAATTCCAACTTTTGTTCAGCAATTCATGGATTGCTTCACAGATCAATTTCTCTCTTCTGATTCGAAAGTGTTTCCAAGCAGACTTTAACCCTAACTGTCAGTTTATTTACTTTTTTCTCAGTGGATTACAAGCTCATTGCTCTCTCTTGTAAATCTGCGTGCCTAGTAAAGGATACAGTCATCTTTAAAAGAGACATTCTTTGGATCCAAGACCGAGTCCTTGTTAAAAGATATGATAATTTCTAAGTTTCCATTTCTTGGCTATTTACTATAGCAAAGATTTTAGTAAAACTATAAAAGAGGCATCTCAGTTCAACCTCCCAACAGTGGAAGGATAAGTGAGCAAGCACATGATGGAAGAATACTGTGGCTGTATTATGTTTTAATCTGTTTTAGTTGATTGTTTGTTTCTGATCTCAGCCTACAGCAGTTTTTGGATAATAATTTGTGTTCTGATAGTTTCATTTTTTGAGAATATTTTGCGCCATGCTGCCTCTGCAAATAAAGCAGGAAGACTTGAAGGGTTAGGGCTGTTGTCTTTCAACCAATCTACTGCCCACAGCAATGAAAACTAAAATAGCAATGGCAGAAGCACTGACCCAGCCTCTCAGGAGCCAGGATGCTTATCTGAAGCCAATGTCCTTGTGACCAGGCCACACTACCAGTATCTGCAGTTGCTTTTACACAAAATGGCGTGTAGGCTCTTTACCAGGTATTGACCTATTAGTTAGTCCCTTAATACATCTCAGATATATAAAATGTAGAGAAGACACTTCACTCACAGTTTGTAGTGGGATGCTTCATCACTGGTCAGCATCTTCTCCTCATCTGAGGAGGAAAGTACCACTTGGAAGGATCCCACCACTATTGAGAGCTAGCAATATTTTTTTAATCTTGATGGAAGCAGGTGTCCAGCTGTTGTTATAAAAATATCTCCGTCTATACCCAAAAGATTTTCTCTTTTACTAATCGGGAACCCTGGGCATGATTTTAAAAAAGGGAATGCTTGTATGCTTCCTGAAAGCAATGTTTCTTACACACATTTGAAGATTTGCCTAATGTTGCAGCCATCTTATCTGCCCAATAGATTCACCGTCTTTCTTCAGAGCTGGGAAGATCCCTACCTAGACAGTTAAAAATATCATGCAACTATAGTAAGGACACCAGGCTCTCATTCCTGTTTTATCTGCAGTTATAATTATCTGTAATGTAACCCTGGGCGTAGTACTACACTACGCTCACGGAGCATGCGTAGTTTGTGCTACTACGCACTACGCAAATTGCACGTAGCACAGTTCAAAAACTGTGCTAATTGACGTAGCGTAGCAGCAAAACCATCAACATCTACAAATGCTTTGATAAAGCAATTTTACATGCTAAAAAGCATATAACCAATTCACAAAAATGAACTTTGAGAATGAAAATATCAGGCAATGAGAGAGGTGATGATTTTGGGGCCCCCTAACCTAGGGGGAGGACCAAGCAGATGCCTTGAACACAAATAGCATATCATGATGAATGATTCAGTGGTGGTCCCTTCCTCCTAGGACCACCCCAAGCACAGTTATTGGCAAAAATACAATCCCAACCAAAGGCCCTGCAAAGCATTATGGGACGAGATTAGCAGTGGGCAGTGAATATTATAGTGTCCAATATCAAAATAATTGTACAAAGAGCTGCAGTTCAACTAGTCGTTACTAGATGTCCCTCACGAGTCAAATGCAAAAGCATTGACATTATTATTACATCAAGCTGCAGTTCCACTAGTCGTTACTAGATGTCCCTCACGAGTCAAATGCAAAAGCTTCATGAAAGGGTTTCAATGCTTTTGCATTTGACTCGGGAGGGACATCTAGTAACGACTAGTGGAATTGCAGCTTGATGTAATAATAATTTCAATGCTTTTGCATTTGACTCGTGAGGGACATCTAGTAACGACTAGTTGAACTGCAGCTCTTTGTAGAATTATTTTGATATTGGATACTATAATATTCACTGCCCACTGCTAATCTCATCCCATAATGCTTTGCAGGGCCTTTGGTTGGGATTGTATTTTTGCCAATAACTGTGCTTGGGGTGGTCCTAAGAAGATGGGACCACCACCGAATCGTTCAATAAGATGTGCTTTTTGTTTTCAAGGCATCTGCTTGGTTCTCTCCCTAGGTTAGGGAGGAATCCAAAATCATCACCTCTCTCACTGCTTGTTAATTTATCGTTTTCACTTTTGTGAAATAACTATATGCATTTTAGCATATAAAGACAGAGATATTTATTTTAACTTGCATTGTGCAAGATGCCGTTGGCAATTATTGCACAGTGCAGACAAGCACACAGCTACGCGTAGTTCAAAGTGAACTTTGCGTAGCTACGTGTAGTGCTAATACGCAAACTACGCCCAGGGTTACTGTAATGTAGATATAGTATAAACCTAACAAAGGTCTGGTTCAAAGAAATTCCAACGTATTGTTAAAAACACGAAAATCAATCCTATTGACACACCTCATGGTCATCACAGCAACAGCAGCCTTTGTGACAATGCCAAACATACATAGTGTACACTGCACACACAATAGAAGTGAGATGATCATAATAAAAGCAGTGTGGGCCCAAGTAGGGTGTCATAACTTACCCTCTTGAGGGATTTATTCCTGCTTCCTCGGCATTGAGGGGGGCCCTGTAGTTACACACTTAGAAAGATAATCCAGTATGGCATGACTCACGGTATAGACTTTCACATTTATTTTTCTTAGAGCCCTATAGGGGCCTTCTCAAGGACAAGCAACATGAAGGTATGCAAGACAAAAATGAACATTTAGGGTTATTGGTTGTCAATAGCAATATTTGTATGCATCTTATCATGCAAGGATGGAGTGAAACTATTCTGTTGATAGTAGCCTGAGTTAAAATACCCCTGGTTTTTATATTGACTAAGCTGGTTTGTGGTGAAGTGGTGATTCCCAGTACTGAAAGGCAAATCAGCCGTTGTGAGGGTGTTAGAAATCGGGTCTGTAGTTGACAGAGGTATGCACCCTGTCCAAGTACGGACTGCAATTCTAGTCAGGGTAAGTCAGTCACACACTTAAATCAGTTCGTGCTCACCCTCTGGTAGCTTGGCACAGAGATATCAGGCTTAACATAAGAGGCAATGTGTAAAGCAATTGTGTATACAAGGATACAGTAACACAGTGAAAACACCACAAAAAAGATTCCACAATGAGGTATGAAAATAGTATCTCTTTTACTCTTCAAAAACAGATAAAAATAATAAGAATCCAATCAAAGCATCTCAAGTTACAAATACTTCAAGAATGTACAATGATGAAAGAGCCCTTGCGCTTTCAGTAGGTTCTTTACGGTTGCGCTGGGGAAATGACAGCGATCCATGCCGTGGATCGGGAATAGATTTTCTCCCCGGGTCAGCGCAAAGCAATGCTTCCAAAGATATTACAGTTAAAATGCAATGTCAAGTCTGTGGGAGACTGATCTACTCATTCATTTGGGGCCACCCACAACAGCACAGGTTGGAGGTAGAAACCACACAAATATGGGAGCCAAAAACAGCAACATGCAGTGATAGACAGCTGTAGTCCTTTGTTGCTAGTTATTATGGAAAATCCTCCAATGGGAGCAATAATTGTAACATTTTAAACATCATGAGTTGTGTGTACCATTTGCATTTTGATTGAAAAGCACTGAGGAAGGCATTTTCGCTGAACTATGTCTGCTACAATTAAGAAATTACCTATCCTGTGAGTGCTCCATAACCTTTTGGATAAACATATATCGGATAAACGTCGCCAGTAGGTAGTTATAGTTAGGACCTTGATTCTATTCAAAAAGCGTTTAATCTTTTGCCAATATCTTTGGCGACGTTTGACGAATCTTCGCGAAATTTTCAAAACTAATGGTTCACTCAGGTCAGCTCCTGTTTTGAAAGTTTCGGGGGATTCGTCAAGAGGGAGCCAAGAAAAAAGGGGGGTCCCAAAACGTTTCCCCATGTTAATTTCCATAGGAACTTTAGACAAAGCTACAGCCCAAACTGCTGAACGGAATTACACCAAATTTGGCAAAAAGGTAGGTCTTGGTCCAGAAATCGTGCTGTTTTGTTAAATAGTGTAAATCTGTTCAGTAGTTGCTGAGAAATAAAAAATAAAAAAATGATATATCTGCGCACCGAGGATTCGCGAACCCTCACGAGCACGAGCTTCATTCTGATTGGCTGCCAACAGTCCAAACCAGAATGTGTTGGCAGCCATCTTGATAAACCGAGTCACAAGAAAAAAGGTTAAAAAAAGGATAAACAACAAGAAATGGGGGCAGGGTAGAAACACCCTGACCCCCTAAGCCTGTTCAGGGGGTCCCACAAGGACCTCCAGGGCCAGAAAAAGCATTTTTTTTTAAAGAATCGACCGAATTCACGCAGGGTGCGCGAATCCGGCCCAACATTTTTTAAAAAGCGAAACCCGTTTTCTATAAGCCCCCGGGTGGGCCAGGTCCCGGGGGCAATGTCTAATTAATAAGCAGGGGCCCACGGGGGCCCCTGCAGCCCCGGGGACCACCACCTCCCGGGGCATTTAATTATCTATATATATATATATATCTGTCAAATATTACAGAGGCCAAGTTTGTATACAAAACTTCTACCTGTTTTGAAAAAGCCAACGAAATAAATCAATGTGCATGCAGTGCCAACCTTTCTGTCGCCAGTTTGTCAAACTGTGCCTTCATTACCATTACATGATGCATACGTCGCAAGACTTACAGCATTAACTTTGATTCGACTGATCAATACAGACTGATGACTCTATGGACTTGATTCATAAAAACGACAGGTACGCATTAGCGAGGGTTAAATAATTGCACTTTTTAAGTGTGCATTCGATGTTTCTGAGCCTTCAGGTTCCCCGCCCGATTCACCATCGAAAGCTGTGAGTGGGGGGGAGGGGCAGTCTTCCATCCTTCCAGGCCAAACCTCTGTGAATAAGAAAGCAGCAGGAGGCGGTGCGTTCCCGCTGCTCTGTGAGGCACTGGCTCATTAGACCGACTTAGGCATGCTGATGGAAGCCAGTTTCCACATCACTCATTAGAGTGCACCGACACACGTAACTGCCAATCGTATTTTTGTTTTCATCCCTAAACTAAAGATGGAGAAGCAAATGTGTTCTCCATTGTACATGCCCTTTAGGTCTGCAGTGTAGACATGCGGCGTCTATTCGTCCTTTCTGCACTGAAGCTCTCACTAAAGCACCCTGTGCTTGCTCATGATATCCACAGGAGGTTTGGTAGAGGTACCATGAGCCTTTTTCAATGCATTCCTCTGTGAATAAGAGGTGCAATCAAATGTGTACCTGCAACTCGCCTGCCACACTCACCACGTGGACATTTTGTGCTGAGGCAGATTGTGGGCAACTCAAAGGATGCCTACATGGACCTCAATTAGGGGTCGTTAGGGGTCGCAACTGTGACTCCTAGGCAACCTTTGGAACCCCTGATGCCTTGCTTTCGACCCTTGCCTCCAAAGCACCTTTGTAAGGACACTGGCCGATTTATTTGCTTAATTAAAATAATTGTATTTACGCCACCATCTTTGCAAAAATAAATTGTTGTGTTTGATTGCGTAAGCACTACAAAGATGGAGCCAGAGAGGAGTGCAGTTGCATCCTGCCCTTGGGCATGGTGGGCGTCAGGGAATCTTCAATTGGATGCATACTTATTCCTGCGAGTGAGCACGAGCCTGCTGCTGTCCCCCGAGGCCCGGCATGTATGAATTTTAGCGCCACTTTTAGAGCTGGAGTACGGTGGTGACATTGACATGGCGTGTGTCCCATCCTGACTCTGCCGAGAGTCCCTGCACCCAGCCCTGGAGGGTGGCACAGTGCTGCCAATGCGCATGTGGGGGATAAACACATAAAATAAACACATACAATTGAATTAACGTGAAAAGTCTTGTTTCAGAGTACAGTTTATCCCCATTCTTGTGTGTTTGAATATCCTGGTGTCAGAAATGCCCATATGTTCAAGCTGTTGTTGCATGGACATGGGGCACGTGCTTGAATGCGCAATTAGGCCAGATGGGGGCAGGTCATTGATGAGGAGGCCAGCCACATAGTCTGAGAGCAATGCAGGGTTAGGAAGGAACATATACAATTATTCAATAGTATAGGAGTGAATGTAAGGAAGATGTTGCACTGCATGAGATGCTTTTTTCAGTGCCTGGACTCTGCTAGCAGGGCTTTACGCAGGGTGACTTTGAAACGGGTCCCTATGAGGCCTTATTTTAGTATCCTTAACTTTACAGGCAAAAGCAGATTCCTTACTGTGACCACAACGTTTAAGGTAATTAATGTTAAAGATGCAGTCCCTGTTCACATTTCACATTTTACTTCACCTCGTATTCCCTAAATATATATTTTTGCAGCTGCTTTGTTTCTGTAATTTGTTTTCATGCAACTTATAATTTTTGTACAGTGCACACTCTGAAATGAGCTGTTTCCAGGTGTCTGGGTGAGATATATGGTGGTGGGGGATGAAGGCAATGGTTTGTCAAGTGCCTGTTTGTGGATCTAAGTGTGTTCGGACTACATCATCAATTCTTTATTGTATGATTACCTAAAATCATTTACAAATACTGTACATGTTACCTTCATGAATAAAAACATTTGGTTGGTTAAAAAAGTCTAAAAGATTATAAGAACAGCTGATGACATTTACATCATAGATCAATGCAATGTTAGTAGTATCTCTAAAAGGTAAGACATAGTACAGAGTGATTGATGGGCGAGCTATGCAGTATTGATAGTAGAGTGATAGTGCACAAGCATAGGCTGCAGCCACAATTGGTGGTATGTGGCTAGTGTATTATTTTGCTGTTATCTTCTGTTCTTGCGTTGGGCATAGAGTCTCTCCAGCTGCCGCATAGAACTTCCCAATTCGTGCATAGCTCCATCGGCACTGTGGTGGTATAGATAAACATTAGAGCCTCCTTGCATGATCTTACGTTGTTGTAGATGAACATAGTTCTTAGGTATAGGCGCCTCGGGCTTAACAAGACTGGACAGCAGCAGATGACGTGCTCTGCAGATTCTGTATGATATTGGCACAGGCGACATCCACTGCTTCCTGATGGTGTGGTTTTCCAGTGTGCCCTATAGTCCTGTATTGGTAAAGGTAGGAGCCTGGTCCTCAATACATTCTGTAGGGCTTGTCTGCCCAGTCCTGCTTTCAGATATGGTTGACATAAAATAGCTTTGTGTGAGTAGACAAGGCCCTTTGCGCCGCGAATGGCTCTGATCCTTTCGATATCCTGTTGTCTTGAAGTGATCTTTCCCTACTTCTTTAACAGGTTGTTTAAACTGGCCGTTGGCAGTTGAGTGTCCATTAGAAAATCAGCTGGCAGGCCCAGTGTATTATTGGCTGTCACGAGGTACCTGGCCCACGTACTTCCTGCAGGCCAAAAGCATTTCACATACTCTAGGCTGGAAACCCCAGCACTGTGGCAGACTTTGTTTTTTAAAAAGGGTGAAGAACAGTCCAGTCCTTCTCCTGCCCTAGATAGGACCCACAACTGCAGGCCGTCCTACTCCCACTCAAATCGAGCACATCGCTCGTCACACAGCTTCTCAGCTCCCCCACGAGGCAGGTCACTTTTAGATCCAGCAAGGATCTTTCCCATGAAGTCTTTTATATCCTTGAAACTTCCAACAGGAGGCCAGCACACACAAGCCTTTGGAGATTCTTCACAAGGAGGATGCCACAGCAGGGCAAAGAGAGTCAGTCCTTTTCCTCCACCACACACAAACAGGAGCAGCAACTGCAGGCCAAACTACCACTCACACAGAAAAGGCAGCGCTCCTCACACAGTCCCTCCCCTCTTCTTCTTGGAGGGTCCTCTTGTTCCTTGAAGTAATATAAAGTCCTGGGGTTTTAGGTTCAATACTTATACCCCATTTTGTCATTGCTCTCTTTGCTGTAAGGGTCTCTGAACCCAGTCCAAACCAGTCCTGTCCTCCCTGGTGCAGCATGACCACAGGGGGCGGAGACAGCATTGTAAAAAGGAGACACAGCCTATTCGGGTGCAATCGAAACTCCTCCCACCACTCTAAATGCAGACCAGGTCTATTCAGCCAAGTGATGAGTCACCCAGGCAAGGCAGGGTTGACCTCAACCCCCCCTTGTGACTGTCTAGAGTGAA
Source organism: Calotriton arnoldi (assembly GCA_963921515.1). Taxonomy (NCBI): domain Eukaryota; kingdom Metazoa; phylum Chordata; class Amphibia; order Caudata; family Salamandridae; genus Calotriton; species Calotriton arnoldi. Next base: position 99,249 of record CAWUFW010017982.1, read on the forward strand.
TGGTAAAGAAGGACAATGCCCACTTTCTAAAAGTGGCATTTTCAAACACAGAATTAAAAAAAACACCTTTACCAAAAGGTGTGTTAATACATTCTAAGTTCAGAGAGCCTAAACTACATTTTTCTATTTTGTCCCCAAGGAAAGCTACACATGTAAAATGTTACAGCGCAGTCCCAATAATAAGCCTAAGGGACAGACAGCCTTGCAATACTGAAACAAAATACACAGTATTTCACTATCAGAACATGTCACACACACCAGTACATGTCCTACCTTTCACATACACTGCACCCTGCCCATTGGGGTACCTTGGGCCTACCATAGGGGTACTTTACATGTAAGGAAAGGGAGGTTTGGGCCTGGCAAGTGGGTGCAGTGGCCAGGGTAACATGGCAGTTTACAATTGCATAACCAGACAATGCAGTGGCAGGTCTGAGATACATTTACAAGGCTACTCATGTGGGTGATACAACCAGTGCTGTAAGCCCATTAGTAACATTTGAATTATATGTCCTGACACGCACCATGCACTTTACTAGGGACTTACCAGTAAATCAAATATGGCAATCATGGATAACCATTCATTGTCACAATTTATACAGAGAGCATATGCACTTTACCACTGATCAGCAGTGGTAAAGTGCCCAGAATCCTATAGCCAACAAAAAAGTGGGTCAGAAAAATAGGAGACAAAAGGCAAAACGTTTGGGAGTAAACCTATCAAAAGGGCCAGGTTCAACAGGACCCTTATTACAGACGCGCTCATTTCTTTGTGCAAGCCACAGCAAAGCTATAGTACTAGCACATCCACTTTTTCACTCTCCTCTCCTGAGCCTTTTTGTAGAGCACACTGCAGGGTGTACTGGCCCCCAAATATACTTGAAAATGATGTGTTTGACCAAGGAAGCTCGGGGACAATTCATCATTTGATTTAAAAAAGAAGTTGCAGCTCTTAAGCTTGACAACAGCTTTCCAGTGCAGGGATCAAGTCATAGGGATTAGTGTCCATTAGGGATGCTTACTGTATCTCTCTCTCTCTCTCTCTCTCTCTCTCTCTCTCTCTCTCTCTCTCTCTCTCTCCCCACTCACCTCAGACTGCACCGAGAGTCTGCACGGGAGGACAGTATCTGTCCTGCTCTACTAAAGTTGTGAAATTTCTGACTCCCACAGGGCAAGTATGTGCACCAAAATGCAGACCACTAATGAAGGGGTTAATGACCTCAATAACCATGCATTGATTTTGTCTAGGAATCAATTTTCAGTAAAATGACATTTGTGCACATTCAATACATGGCACTGACTTGCTGCTGAGTGCTGAAAAGGCATTTACAGAGTTGTCTCCCTGGAAATACTGCATTCCAATAATCCAACTATCCTTACTGCCCTTTTCAAAGGTATGTGGGATACTGAATGTGGTAATGATACTGCTGCCCTCCTTCTGCAATACTGGTGCTGCAAATGAGTAAGCTGATACTTTGGGAGATGATCGAGAAAGTAAGTGTTCAAAGCTCAACTAGTGATGCACCACACAAGATATGAGTCCCACTCAAATTCCAGAAAGCATCTTTTTCAGTTCTTCTTTTTATTTATTTTCACTTGAAAAAGCATCCAATGATTACAGCTCAAAACAGCCAACGCGTTTCGTCCAAACAATAGACTTCTTCAGGGTTGTAATACAAATATTAAACAATGCATAACTATAACATAGTGATTGAACAGACATTGCAAAAAGCACAAGTAGTTATCACCATAAAAATAATCAGTGCATACATACAGTTATCTTTACAAAACTTCTGTTTACATCAAGACAAACCTCAACAACACTGTACATATGACATCACAAATGATGTATTAGGTTTAAAAACATATATATACATTCGAAAAACAAGGACAAATATACCCCTGTCATCCCTAATACACATAAAATACATCAACAGTGCCCATTATGTATGTGAAACTTATTAAAATCTTAATTTAATTAAGAAAAGAGGCAAAACAAACATGTACATACATATAACAACGGGTGATCCGTGAGAGACATAACCATGGCTCCAACTTTCAATATACATAGCAAAGTTGTAGAGACCACATTATGTATATCTATATGTCTGTCTGTCTGTCTGTCTATCTATCTATCTATCTATCTATCTATCGATCTATCGGATTAGAGATAGATAGATTAGATTAGAGATAGATGGATTAGATTAGAGATAGAGGGATTAGATTAGAGATAGATGGATTAGATTAGAGATAGATGGATTAGATTAGAGCTATATAGATTAGATTTCAGATAGATGGATTAGATTAGAGATAGATGGATTAGATTAGATATCACAGAAAAGGTTGCCCTCGAACGGAAGCGCACACACAAACCCGGTTTGTCATTTTATTCCGGACTGCAACAGAGACAAACAACTTGCAGGGAATTCATTTTTAGAGGCCTTACGTGTTTCAGACATCCCTGTCCTTCATCACAGGCCAAATGCGTGGCTATCCAGAAAAGAACATTGCAAGCACCTGTTAACATTCTGCCCTTAAGTGGGCCTCCCAAGTGAGTTACAAGCCAGTGCATGTCGGTAGTTGAAGTTCTGCAATGTACATTTTTCCCAAGTGGGTTCGTTTTAGCCAAACAGAAATATAAACAATGTCTTTAACCCAACAGTGGGCGAATTCCATGTTACCTTGTTGCCTCTGTTGAAAATATCCAACCTGTTGTTCCATCCATGACTAAAAATAACAGTCACAGCAGACCTGCTCCTTTGCGCAGTGGCGCTGCCTCCACGTTGTAAAACCGAGTCACAAGACAGTAGAAAAAAGATTAAAAAACAAGAAAAGCGGGCAGGGTAGAAACATCCTGACCCCCTAGGCATGCTCACGGGGTCCCACAAGCACCCACAGGGCCAAAAAAAGCATACAAAAAAATAAATAATCTGGCGAATTTGCGCTGGGTGCCCGAATCCGGCTGAAAAACATAACAAAACGTATAAGCCCATGGATGGGCCAGGTCCCGGGGGCAATGTCTAATTATAAAGTGGGGGCCCGCGGGGGCCCCCGCAGCCCCAGGGACTGCCACCTTCCCGGGGCTAAAATAATAAAATAGTGTGGGGGTGCTCCTGCCCCCCACGCTGCCTCGGAGACCACCACATCCCCGGGGCATTTTTCCATTTTGAGTGGGGGGACCTCGCGGGCCCTCCAAATCCCCGGGGACTGCCACCTCCCCGGGGCTTTGATGTTTAAATGCGGGGGAGGTCACGCCTCCCGCAGCCCCGGGGACCGCCACCTCCCTGGGGCATACACAAATTGGAATACGGGGGTCCGTTGTGGACCCCCGGACCACCACCTTCCCGGGGCTATGTAAATGTTGGGAGGGGGGCCCCCCTCCTGGAGCCCTCTATGGCCCTGGGGACCACCACCCCCCAAGGCCGGCTCTTGCAATGTCCAGCGGTTCCCACCGCCGGGTTATTGCCATTTGCTATGGGAGGGCGGGAGCATAGCTCCCGCCCTCCCATAGCAAACACTGCTTTGCTTCTTGGAAGCGAGAGCAGGAAAGCTGCTCTCGCTTCCAAGAAGCAAAGCAGAATTGCTTTTGGGCAAGGGGAGCTGCATAATAGCAGCTCCCCTTGCCCAAAAGCGATGCCGGCTCTCGCAGGAGGCGGGGAGCCGGCAGGGACCGTGGGGGCATTGGGGCTTCCTCCACGGTCCCCAACTTGAGGGCCAGCCCTGGGGGATAGGGTCCCCGGGGCCAGAAGTGGCCCAGGAGGGGGGCCAGTCGGCCCCCTCCCTTTTCATTATATTTTAAAAAATAAATAAATAAGGCCGGGCCCCAGGGGATGGGGTCCCTGGGGCTATAATTGGCCACAGGAGGGGGGCCACGCGGCCCCCCTCTAAAAAAAAAAAAACAGGCCGGCCAGGCCCCAGGGGTGCCATCCCCTGGGGCTAGAAGTGGCCCAGGGGAGGGTGCCACATGGCCCCCATCCCTTAATTTTCCTAAATAAAAAAGAGGTAATGCCCCAGGGGATGGGGTCCCCGGGGCGAATACCGAATAATGGAAGTGGGGCATTTTTTTTTCTTCTATTTTGGAGTCGTGACTCCAACGCGGCTCTCAGCGTGGCCCCCCTGTGTAATGTCGCGTTGGATTTGCGAATCCACCTGAAATAAATAATTTAGTAGTATATAATTTTGAAGGTAGTGTTGTATTTGTGAAGTTGTTTAAAAGAGGTAGTGTGATTGAAGTTAATGATAAGATTACATTTGATAGAGTTAGTAAAAATATATAAAATTAAAAATTAATAGTTAAACTTGAAAAGTAAATTGTGTTGTAGTACATTGAATTCCTGCTTTTGCAAATTCGTGTTAAGTTCGCGAATCCACAAAAAGATATTAAAAAAAATATATGTGTAAAAATAATTTAGATTCACTGTTGTGTTATAGGGTTGCTCTAAAAAGTGCCCTTGTGTTCATTATGAGTTTGTTGTAGCTACATGTAAGTGCGGATGCACAGCTTTAGGTTGCTGAGAAAGACTATGATTCCTTGATCTGTGAAGTGTACTCCATCACTTCTGTAGATGTCATCCATATCAAAACGTATATTGTTGTTATAGATGGAGCCCATCCTATGGTCTCTGAGGTAAGCAGAAACAGCTTTATTGACATTCTTCCTAGCTTTCTCAATCTGGGGACAGAATTGATTTGACCACTTCCATTTCTGTCTTTGGCATATATTAGAGTATACAAAGACAGTTTGAGGGAAAAGCAACATCAATTGTGCAAAGGTGTCCTTCATTAGCATTTCCAGACCTACCCCAGTCAATGTGCCTAGGTCATTGTCACCACAGTGCACAATCATGAGGTCAGGGGGTTGGAGATTCAAAAAGGTTTTAACCAAAGAGATCAATTGGTGCCACTTTAATCCTCTCTGTGCAATCCATTTAATATCCACATTTTGTAAAGCTAGGTCTTTGTCAATACCTTTGCGTTCAGCATACCTTTTGCACCAGAAAACATAGCTGTGCCCAACAATCCACACTGTAAGCATCTTGAAGACATGTCTGGAACTAATAAAAAGATGTCTGTAGCTGAGGTAGTCATTTGGTAGAATGAGAGGTATCTAAAATGGTTGACAAGATGCTTTTTTTGAAAAAGTAGATAATTGATTGGCTGTTTATGAACATTGTACACTCAAAAATAGGGTGCATTTTACTTTCTTTAAAAAGCATGTTTCTTATTGGTTAGTAAAAAATGTTTGAAAGGTACAGTAGATAGAATAAGGTCATATTTTGCAAACGTCAACCACACCTGTTGTTTGCATTTGTAAGCTTGTGTGCTGAACTTGAAAATATGGTGAACTTGTGACCTGTCAGTTCAGTTCAATGTTCCATGAACTGTTGCTATGGAAACTGGCATTAGGCAGAATGGGGGAAGGGTTAAATGTTATCTGTGTTTTTAAAATATGGAATTGTAATTTATATATAAGTGATATGTTATTAAAGTAAGATTTCCCAAGTCAGTACTATCTATAGAAGTGGTGTGTTCTTAAAAAAGTGTTTTTTTTATTTGTAATATATTTTTGAACTCTCGTATGGATTCGCGGCTCCATCGCATTGGTGCACAGTGGAATCGCGATTCCAAAAAAAATCCAGAATCAGTTTGGCACTTTTAGAAGTCAGTTGGTAAGGGTTAATATGTCTAACCAATAGAAATGTGTTTTTCAATTTGAAATTATGTACGAAGCAATGTGATTTGTTACTTACATTTATTTGTGTGGAGAAAGAGATGAAAAGTTTGCCATTACTGGTTTTACCTTGTTGAGAGCAGTGCATTATATTGATTGTGTGCATAAGAAAATCTTTTATGAGTTTCTGATATTTCATATTGTACAAATCAATTTTTAAGGTGAGTTATAAATTTGCGATGTGTATTATGTATTAGCTTTATTTTTAAACTTAAAAAATTATTCAAGAACTGTGATGTTTGAAATATATTATTAAATGTAGAGATGTGTATTGTAGTTTGTTTTATTGTACTTAAATGTTGTTTGAAAAAGATTCTGTATAGTAATATATGTATATTGGAAGATGGATTAGTGATTAAGGTAGTTTGTTTTAGTGTGTGGATATGTACATTTGTAGTATACCGCATAATTTTAGGTGTTGCTTTCAAATTGGATGTGCAGTCTGTCAAGTTTTAAGGTGTGCATGGACTTGTGTCTGAAGTATGTCTCTACTTGTATATGTATTTTCATATGTCTTATACATTTGAAGGTGCATGATGTATAACAAAGATGTGTTGTTGCTTTTTATGTGGTAGGCTCTAGATTGTGAGTAGTAGTAGAATGGTGAAGATGCAGCACAAACGTGTGGTTTAAAAGATGTTGAGATAAGGTATTAGTGATTAGACTACTTTTTATAAGTCTCTAGAGAGGTACAGTTGAAATATGCCACATAATGTTTGGTGTTTGCTTCAAATTCGAAGTTTGTTCTGTGAATTTTTGAGGTGTGCGTAGTGTTGTGGTACAGACTTATGCATGCATGCTTTCAGGAAAATGATGAAACTTATACCAGAGACATGTGAAGGGTTCCTGCTTTGTATTTGGCTAGGTGTAACATTATAAGTAGTTGTAGAATGGTAAAGCAGCAGCACAAAAGTGAGGTTTGAGATATGTTTGTAGAGATATTATTTATTAGAGTAATTTGTATGAGTTTGTGGAAAGGTACAGTTCAATTATACCGCATAATTTTCACTGTCTGTTTGAAATTTGAAGTGTAGTCTGTGAAGTTTTAAGCTGTGGATGCTATTGTGAGTGAGGTATGTCTCTACTTGCATATGTATTATGGTACGTGTTATGTGTCTGAAGATGATAGATGTAGAAAACATAGGTATACATTTATCTGTATATTACTTTTATATATGATGCTGCTAGAAAAAGGTACAGACATATTCATGTATGCTTTTAGGAATATGGTGAGACTTACAGTAAAGACATCTCCTCCAATCACCCTGTCAGGATCTAAGCACTCTTCCAATCACTTAGCCAGTACCGATGTACTTATAAAATCTCTCAGGCACTACCTATGCACTTATGCATTCACTCAGACACTACCCTAGTACTCCTCCAATCATCCAGGCACTACACTTGTTCTTATGCAATCACCCAGGCACTAATCCTGCACTCCTTCAATCACCCACCCACTACCCCTGAAGTTCTTTGATCACCCAGCCACTACCTATGCACTTATAAAATCACCCAGGCACTACTTTTGCACTCCTTGAATCACTTAGGCACTACAATAGTACTACTCTAATCACCAAGGCAGTATCCATGCACTTATAAAATCACCTAGGCACTTCCTATGTACTCCTGAAATCCCCCAGACATTACTTGTGCACTCATGCAATCATCAGGCATTAACTATGTATTCCTCTAATCCCCCAGACATTACTTCTGCAATCATGCAATCATGAATGCATTAGCTATACACTGGTTTAATCACCTAGGCACTACCCTTGCACTCTTCCAATCACCCTGTGAGGATCTATGCACTCCTCCAATCACTTAGCCAGTGCCTATGCACTTATAAAATCACCCAGGCACTACCTTTACACTTCTCCAATCACTGAGGCACTACCACAGTACTTCTCCAATCACCCAGGCAGTACCGATGCACTTATAAAATCACCAAGGCACTTCCTATGTACTCTTGTAATCCCCCAGATACTTCCCCTTAACTCATGCAATCACCCAGGCATTACCGATGTACTCCTTAATCCCCCAGACATTACCCCTGCAGTCATGCAATCACCAATGTATTCGCTATACAGTGGTTCAATCACCCAGGTCCTATCCTTCCACTCCTCCAATCATCCTGTCAGGATCTATGAACTCCTCCAATCACTTAGCCAGTACCCATGCACTTATAAAATCACTTAGTTACTACCTTTGCACTTATGCAATCACCCAGGCACTACACTAGTACTCCACCAATCACCCAGGTACTACCCTTGTTCTCATACAATCACCCAGGCACTACCCCTGCATTCCTTCAATCACCCAGACAGTCTCTACTTGTATATGTATTTTCATATGTCTTATACATTTGAAGGTGCTTGATGTATAGCAAAAAGGTGCTGTTGCTTTTTATTTGGTAGGGTCAAGATTGTGAGTAGTAGTAGAATGGTGAAGATGCAGCATATAAGTGTGGTTTGAAAGATGTTGAGATAAGGTATTAGTCGCTACGCTACTTTTCATAAGTCTCTAGAGAGGTACAGTTGAAATATGCCACATAATGTTTGGTGTTTGCTTCAAATTCGAAGTTTGTTCTGTGAATTTTTGAGGTGTGCATAGTGTTGTGATACAGACATATGCATGCATGCTTTCAGGATGTTGCACTTTTTCACTCACTCAGGCACTACCACAGTACTACTCCAATCACCCAGGCAGTACCCATGCACTTATAAAATCACCCAGGCACTTCGTATGTACTCTTGTAATCTCCCAGGTATTATCTCTCAACTCATGCAATCACCTAGACATTATCTATGTAGTCCTTAATCCCCCAGACATTATCCCTGCACTCATGCAATCACCAATGCATTAGCTATACATTGGTTCAATCATCCAGGTACTATCCGTCCACTCCTCCAATCATCCTGTCAGGATCTATGAACTCCTCCAATCACTTAGCCTGTACCCATGCACTTATAAAATCACTTAGTTACTACCTATGCACTTATGCAATCACCCAGGAACTACACTTGTACTCCTCCAATCACTTAGGTACTACCCTTGTTCTCATGCAATCACCCAGGCACTACCGCTGCATTCCTTCAATCACCTAGACAGTCTCTACTTGTATATGTATTTTCAAAGGTCCTATACATTTGAAGGTGCATGATGTATAACAAAAAGGTGTTGTTGCTTTTTATGTGGTAGGGTCAAGACTGTGAGTAGTAGTAGAATGGTGAAGATGCAGCATAAAAGTGTGGTTTAAAAGATGTTGAGATAAGGTATTAGTGTCTACGCTACTTTTTATAAGTCTCTAGAGAGGTGCAGTTGAAATATGCCACATAATGTTTGGTGTTTGCTTCAAATTCGAAGTTTGTTCTGTGAACATTTGAGGTGTGCATACTATTGTGATACAGACATATGCAAGCATGCTTTCAGGATGTTGCACTTTTTCACTCACTCAGGCACTACCACAGTACTACTCCAATCACCCAAGCACTACCCATGCACTTATAAAAACACCCAGGCAATTCCCATGTGCTTTGGTAATCCCGCAGATATTACCCCTCAACTCATGCAATCACCCAGGCATTATCTATGTACTTCTTAATCCCCCAGACTTTACCTTTGCACTCATGCAATCACCAATGCATTAGCTATACACTGATTCAATCACCCAGGAACTACCCTTGCACTCCTCCAATCACCCTGTCAGGATCTATGCACACTTCCAATCACTTAGCCAGTACTGATGTACTTATAAAATCACTCAGGCACTACATATGCAGTTATGCAATCACCCAGGCACTACCCTAGTACTGCTCCAATTATCCAGGCACTACCTTTGTTCTCATGCAATCACCCAGGCACTACCCTTGCACTCCTTCAATCACCCAGCCACTACCCCTGAAATCCTTGGATCGCCCTGCCACTACCTTATGCACTTATAAAATCACCCAGGCACTACTTTTGTACTCCTTGAATCACTCAGGCACTACAATAGTACTACTCCAATCACCAAGGCAGTATCCATGCACTTATAAAATCACCTAGGCACTTCCTATGTACTCCTGAAATCCCCCAGACATTACCTGTGCACTCATGCAATCACCAGGCATTACATATGTATTCCTTTAATCCCACAGACATTACTTCTGCAATCATGCAATCATTAATATATTAGCTATATACTGGTTTAATCACCTAGGCAGTACCCTTGCACTCCTCCAATCACTCTGTGAGGATCTATGCACTCCTCCAATCACTTAGTCAGTGCCCATGCACTTATAAAATCACCCAGGCACTACCTTTACACTTCTCCAATCACTGAAGCACTACCACAGTACTTCTCCAATCACCAAGGCAGTACCGATGCACTTATAAAATCACCCAGGCACTTCCTATGTAGTCTTGTAATCCCCCAGATATTACCCCTTAACTCAAGCAATCACCCAAGCTTTACCTATGTACTCCTTAATCCCCCAGACATTACCCCTGTACTCATGCAATCACCAATGCATTAGCTATACAGTTGTTCAATCACTTAGGCAGTACCCATGGAGTTTTAAAATCACCCAGGCACTACCTACGCACTCCTCTAATCACCTAGGCAGTAGCTCTGCACTCATTCAATCACCCAGCCACTACTTGTGCCCTCATGCAATAACCCAGGCACTACACTTGCAGTCTTGCAATAACTCCAACCCTATCACATGTCTAAGCTGTAGGTCTTACCACATTCCTGCAATAATGTATACATATGTTTGTTCCTTTTCCTAGCAAATTCATATATGAAAGTAATATACAAATAGATGTATAGCTGTGTTTTATATGTCTATCAACTTAATATGCATGATATGTATCAAAATATCTATGTAAGTAGAGATATACCTCAGTCACAAGAGTATAAAGGTTTTAAAACTTGACAGATTGCACTTTACATTTGAAACACACCTATATGTATGTGGCATAATTGAAGTGGAAGTCTCACCATATTCAAAAACCATATATGTGTATGTTTGTACCTTTTAAATTGAAAGGTATTTCTTTAGTAATAGATGAGAATATTTGTATATAATTATTTTAATAATATTAAATAATTTTTACAATGGTTTTAAATGTTTTTTTTCAGATATTCTCTATTAATATTAAGAAAGATTCAGTATGCCTAGAAAAGTTGAAAAGAAAAAACAACAAAGAAAACAGTACTATTCAAATCAGAGAGAAAAGCAGAAATTAGATGAAGTACAATATGTGACATTGAAGAAAAAGACTTCTTGTAAGAGAACTAAAGAATTTGTTAAAAGACTTTTAAAGAATGTAATGATTTTTCAAAATGGAGAAAAGAGAAAGAAAAGTAGTACAACGAATCAGAAGGAAACGAAAAAAGGACAAATTAATGGAAAATCAGGTTATGGGAAAACAATCTATGTTGAAAGAAGGATGAAACAATTTAAAGACATTAGAAAGAGAGAATGTATAAAAGTAGAGCACTACAAAATGTATTGAAAGATTGCGAAAAATATAAAAGAAGATCAGCATTTTACAAGAAAAACCAGCAGATTGAAAGTGTAGTTGAAAAGGCTTTTGAATTGAAAAGAAAATTGTTTATATTAGCATTGAAGAGAATGAAAACATTGAATAGAATAATGCAGTTTATGAAGGAGAAAAGTAAAAGAAAAAGACGTGTTAATATAACTAACTTTTGCAAAATCTTTTCTGGTGAATGGAAGCACACTTCTAGCACTGAACCTTTTTTTAATGAAGAAAGCTATTTTCAACAAAATTCATTTGTTCATGCAGTTGATACCAGTGGTCTATGTTATGAGGTTAAAAACAGTTGTCCAATTGAAAAAGAAAAGATGGTTCCTAGAAATGTGGAAGAAGTAATAGCTGAAGAAGTTCAAGGGAGATGTACACAAGCTCCAGTGTATAAGTGGGATTGTAGTAGTATTTGTAGTATACGACAGGAATCTATTGATGTATTACAATATTTGTTTACGCAATTAAGGTAAAAAAAAGTATTAAACAGAAGATTAAGATGTTGCAAGGACTAGATCCTTGTAAAGTGAGAAAATATACTAACTTGCAGGGTCATTTTCTGGCTTGTCTTTCTAGAAAAGTGTGTCGAAGTACTTTTCATCATTTAAGAATGTTAGCAGTACATCACTCAGAAATGCGGAAGTTAGTAAGAACATTGTACTACGTAAAAGTCCTGCATTATCTCTAAATGAAATAAACACAGCTCTTTTGCATGGTTCAGTGTTGGATGTAAAAAAGTTTACAGTTTCGTTTCTTTGGTCCTCAAGAGGAGTGTAGAGAAAGTGGGAGTTTGATAAGTGTAGGTGTTGAAGAAGAGGTGGAAGATAATACTACTGTGAAGTTTGCAGAAGAAATTACAAAGTTTAAGGTAGTTTCTTGTGAAAAACCAAACTATGTTTGTATTTGTTGTCAACGTACTCACTATAAAAGTCAAACTAGGAATGTAGATCTGTATTTAAAAAGTGAAAAGGAAAACAATTATAAATGGGAGCAATTTGGTGCTTATTTGTTGGTGGAAGGTCGTTTTGAATTGGATAGTGATCAACGTATTTGTAAATATTGTTACAACAAATTAGAAGAGAACAAAATGCCAGCTAGAGCTGTACATAATAACCTAGAGTTGGAAGCTATTCCTCCGGAACTGGTAGATTTAAATACATATGCGTCCATTCTTATTCAATCTGTGCACCCGTTTCAGGCTATAGTTCGTATGGAGCCTAAAACAGGTAAGCTGCCTCCAACAGATTTACAAAGAGGTTTAAAAGGAAGAGTGTGTATTTACCTTTAGATTTTAAGAAAAATATCGAAACTGTTGGTATAGAGAGAGAGGAAAGTGAACCTGTAGTTATTCTAGTTAATGGTGTACCAACAAAGAGTCGGAAAATATGGCAAGAGTTAGTAGATGTCACCAAACCTCAAAAGGCTACATTATATCTTGTACAAAACAATATTTATTATAAAAATGTATATGTGGAAGAAGTAAAAATATCTTTAGAAGATGAAAGAGAAATTTCAACTGGCCAAATAGAAAAAGTGGACAACTCGAAGACGGAAGAAATTTATGAACATTATAGTATACATCCTCTACATTCAAAAGAAGTGATAGGAAACACTATTGAATTATTCCAAATGAAGAAAGCGAAGGGAACTCCCATGAGTGTATGGGAAAAAAGTTTCAAAGCTCGTTGTTTTCCACAGCTATTCCCCACTGGAAAAGGTGGCCGATATGATGAACGACCAGTAGAGATTCCAGCTTCAGAATATCGTACAAAAAGATTGTACTCAGAAGATCCAAGATTTCGACAGTGTATTCCATATTTATTTCATCTTCTGTTTGAAAGTGACTTGTCTGATCTTTCATATGCAGTGAACCACATACTAAAAACAGGAGTTCATCTTACACATCTTTCCTCAAAGGAATTTTTGGACAAAATTCAACAAAGAGACCATCATTTAGAATCTCAGTTAATTAATTTGATGGCGTGTCAACGTGGTACTAATGAGTATTGGTATCGTCATCACGGAAAACTTAAATGTATGTTAAGGAACTTAGGAACCCCTACGTGGTTTGTTACGCTTAGCTGTGCTGAGTACGCATGGGACGATTTCCTTGAATTTCTACGACAAGCAAATTCAAATGTAAAAAACATTGAAATGAAGACAGCTGGAGAACTGTGTTCCTTGGATCCTGTAAATGTGTGCAGATATTTTAATCATAGGTTTCAAGCTATGATGTCTTTTATCTGCAATAAAAAAATCCACCTCTTGGAGAAGTTATTGATTTCTTTTGGAGAAAGGAGTACCAAGCCAGAGGTGCACCTCATATACACATGCTGTTATGGATCAAGAATGCACCAAAATTCGGAACTGATGAAAGTGTATTGTCTTTCATTGAAGAGTATGTTACCTGTGCATTTCCAAAAGAAGGAGGAGAAAACAACTTGAGACAACAAGTTTTACGGCTTCAAAGTCATCGATGTGGAAAATATTGTCGATGGAAATACAAGTCAATGGGAAAATTTGATACAAAATGTCGTTTTGGTTTCCCACGTCCAGTAATTTCAAAAGGAAGAGTCAACAGTTTCATGTCAGCAGTAAGGCATACTATAACTCGAAAATCTCCGTAGAATACTTACAACATAAAAAGAACTGAAGATTCAAAGTATATTAATGACTACAATCCAGTGATTTTGACAATGTGGAATGCAAATATGGATATCTAGTAAGTTGCAGATAATTCGATTGCTGTTGCTCGCTATGTTACGTCATATATAACCAAATCTGAAAAGACGGAGTTGAAAGAAATGTGGGAAGAAATTTCACAAGAGTAGACTCTTAGTAACAAATTGTACAGCTTTAGTTTGAAGATGCTTTTCCCATCGAGAGATTGGATCCTACGAATGTTCGGATCGGTTGACCTCTGCAAGTATATATTCAAAGTCAAGAGGAATCATTTGGGTAAGTCTAGGTCTTGCTGCAACACGAAATCAAGTATTGAAATCTGTACAAGAAGTTGAATACTTAGCATTGAATGAACCAGAAAGTACAGATATTGTTGAAACTAATATGTTGGATAAGTACTATCCTAAAAGAAGTCCACATCTGTAAAACATATGTCTCTATAAAGTACTGCAACATTACATCTTTAAGAGAAATGTTACAGAAAATATAAATGAAGAAAAATATGCAGTAATTGGATGTGAAGGATGTTTGGTAAAACATGCCAAAGGAAATCTTATTAACCACAGGAAACTCACTTGCGAAACTCCAGATAAAAGGGAATTTTTCTATTTAGCACTTCTGCAACTTTTCAAACCTTGGCGTAGTGAAATGGAATTACTTGGAGATTTTGACTGCTATGAAGATTCTTTTAATGCATGTAAAGATAGTATTCAATGCACAATTTTTCCAAATTATCTACAAATGTAAAATGAAAAGATTGAACCAAAAACTACTATTGCAGCTGAAATAGCTAGAGACAGTTCTCAAGATAGTCAAAGTTCTGCTCCTCTAAGTTTCGATCCATTAGGACAACCAATTCTTGAAAATGAAGCAACAATAGTCATGAATGAAGTAGAAATGGCAATGCAACAAGCGCAACAGGATATTATTGAGTTGGGAAACTTGGAAGAACAACTAAATATTGAACAAAAAGAAATATATCAGCAAGTGACCCAACAGATAAAGCATGGTTTACTGCATGAAAAAAAGAATGCAACTGTACATTATTTAAACCTATTCGAATGTATATCAGTGGTCAAGCTGGAACAGGAAAAAGTTTCTTAATTAAAGTTTTGACCAGTTATCTACAGAACACCACTGAATCACATTTATCTTGTTTGTAACTGCTCCAACTGGGTTAGCAGCACACAACATTAAAGGGATTACATTACATCGATTGCTCATGCTACCAGTTGAACAAGAAAATAAGTTGGAATATCACAAGCTATCTGGAGAAGCTTGTTATGAAGTCTCAAGAGTACTAAAGAAAATGAAACTTCTGATCATTGATGAGGTGAGCATGGTCTCAAACTTAATGCTTGCCTTTGTACATTTAAGAATGCAACAGATTTTAAAAACAGATTATGATCTTTTATTTGGAGGAAAACATGTAATTGTATTCGGCGATCTACTACAACTTACTCCTGTGAAAGGACAACCAGTTTTTAAAACTCTTGTCCATGAAGACACTAGGAAATCTTTGGGAAGTATTGGAAATGTAAAGATTTGGTCTCATTTTGAATATAAAGTACTTACTAAGAATATGCGACAAGCAAGTGATGAACATTATGGAAACATTCTTCAAGATATAAGAATTGATGTTTTGACAAAACATGGTAAAGAAGCCTTACAAAGTCGGCTACTAACGAATTTGTTTACAAATGAAAACATTGCACCTGAAATAATGTACAAAAAAATTGGAGAAAAGAAGTCTATAGTTTGCCTAATGCTAACACTGCCAGAGTGTTCTACATTCAATCGAGAACTTTTGAAACTGGAAAAACAACCAATAGTGAAAATGGAAGCCATTGATAAAATGGAACACGAAGGAGTTACTATTCTTCTCTCAGAGAAATTATAGTCAAAATTGGATTCTTTGGAGAAGTCTGTATCTAAGACTGCTGGTTTAGAAAAGACTTTATATGTATGTGAAAACTGTCGGGTAATTTTACGGTGTAATTTGGATGTAGAAAAAGGTTTAGTAAATGGAGCAATGGGAAAAGTTGTTGATTTTGTTAATTATCAGACCAGAGATGGAACTGAATTTTTGAAGATTAAATTTGATCAGATTGAAGAGGTAAAACAGATTGGACGTTGTGCTGTTCGTTTTTGCTTGTAAAAGACGTGTATGTTCGTAGAAAACAGTTTCCTCTTTCTTTAGCATATGCAGTGACCATTCATAAATCTCAAGGTTTAAGTGGAGACAGTGCTTTGGCAAATATTGGGCATGGCATACATTACATTGTCTCGAGTAAGAACATTATCTGGTTTGTATTTGATTGATTTTGATGAGAAAAAGATTAGTGCTGATGCAAATTGTGTAAGAGAATATAATCGGTTAGGAAGACTTTATGCTCCCAACTTAGGTGAATATCCCATATATGAGAAACATGTAGTATGTCCAAAACGGAAATATGACAAACATTCTAGTGAGATTAAAAAAAGGAAACAATTCAAGATAATGATGAAGCTGCAAAGAAAATGAAAATGGACACTGTTAATGATATTGTAGGATACCAGTTAGAAAATAGTTCAGGTATCAACTGCTATGCTAATGTAATTGTGAGTGTTGTCTTTTTTCTAGAAGATCTTCATCATGAAATTATGGAAAATCGAGAAAACAGATTCTGTTCTTTATTGCATTATATTTTTCAAAAGTTGGTAACTGATAGAACTAAAATCCATACTGTTTCTGGCATTCGGCATCTTTTGGATATATGTACTGGTTCTTCGCAATTTATACTCAATATACAACAAGATGCACAAGAATTTCTTATGTTTATGCTTGCAGTATTGGAAGATGAAGGAATAGAAATTGAAAATTTGTTTGGACTAAGTTACAGATGGGATCATAAATGTGAAGAGTGTTCATTTTCTTCTACCACTGAAATAGACACTGAACGATTCATATATTTGACAATACCAGATTGCAAATCAGTGTCTTTTAACAAATTAGTAAAAACAGCTAATCAAGATATGAAATGCTCTCATTGTAAATCAGAAATGTTGTCAACATTAGATATAGAAAGATTTGGAAAATATGTCATTTTAATGCTGCAACGTTGTAGAGCAAATGGAAGAAAATTGGAAACCAAAATAAAAAAATTGTGACAAGTCAATTATCAATTTTAGGAAGAGCTTTTAAAGCTGTGGCTATTATTTTCCATGATGGACCTACTACAACATCTGGACACTATAATGTGTATTTAAAGTGCAATAAAGGATAGACACATTGCAATGATGCCCATTTGGAAATCAAATTTAGGTTGCCTTTCGAATTACCAGATTCATATCTGATATTTTTGATGCCAAAGTTTTGAAAACATCATTCGGCCTATTGGGAAGATGTAAACACAAATTATGGAGTTTATTTTGGATATTTTCAATGCAAATGGATTTGGAAACATTATTTGGCCTATTTGGAAGATGTGAAGAATTAATGTTTGGATTATTGTTTGTGTTAATTGTTATTGCATTTGCAAAATTGTGTTTGAAAGAAATAGTTTATATATTTGATCTTTATATTATACGTGATGTAAATGAGAGTGTATATTTCAGAAATGTACTTCAGAGAAATAAATGATTTAATGTAGTTGAAGATTGTAATTCAGAAACTGTAGATAGGTAAACAGATAGTAGAACTTGTTGTAAATATTTTCAATGCAGATTTGTTTTTTTACACTCATTGATTGTATTTTTCCCCTGCTGTTATATGATGATCTACATTGAAATCACTGTGTATGGTGAAATTCAGTAGAATCTGAAAACAGCAAAAAGGGAAACTGAATATGTTATGTAATCCTAAAATTATGTTGTGTTTTTAAAACTATAATATTATTTGTAATAACAGTTTTTCTTCTTTTTTATTACAGAAAGTAATACTAAAGCTTGAAAAGATTTTAAATTCAGTTTACAACAAAACTACTGTAAAATAGTTTCACTGAGTTTGGTATCTACTTTAATAAAGAAGGTAAGATGAAATAATGTAATAAGCATAATAATATGAAGTAATGTTTACAGTCACTTTTATTGCACTCATACATTTTTTCAAACACTACCCATGCACTGATCTATACAATTAGGCACTATTCCCACACTTCTGCCATCACCCATGCACTATCCATGCATTTCTCCAATCACCTAGCCTGTATCCATACAGTTATAATATCACCCAGACACTACCTATGTACTCTTCCAATCACCCAGGTACTATCTGTACACTCATGCAATCAGCTAGACATTATCCATATACTCTTCCAATCACCCAGGTAGTACCTATACACTTCTACAATCCCCTAAACATTATCCCTGCACTGATGCAATCACCCAGACACTACCCATTGCACTCTTTCAATCATCCAGGCAGTATCTATACAATGCTCTATTCATTCAGGCAGTACACATACACTTATAAAATCACCCAAGCTCTATTTATACAGTCCTTCAATCAACCAGGTACTACTCCTGTACTCCGCCAATCACCCAGCCAGAACCCTTCAAGTTTTAAAATCACTCAGGCACTACCTATGGACTCCTCCAATCAGCAATGCACTATTCATGTACTCCTTCAATCACCCAGTCACTACCCTTGCAGTCTTCAAATAGCCCAGGCAGTAGAGCTGTACTCATATAATTACCCAGACAGTACTCATACACTTATAAAAACATGCAGGCACTACCTATGCACTCATGCAATCACACAGGCACTACTGATGCACTCCTCAATGCACCTAGGCATTACCCATGCACTCCTCCAATCAGCCATGCACTATCCATGTACTCATTTAATCACCCAGTCACTACCCTTGCAGTCTTTCAATAATCTAGGCACTACTGCTGTACTCATATAATTACCTAGGCATTACCCATGCACTCCTGCAATTATTCAGCCAGTACTGAAACACTTAAGAAATCAGCCAGGCACTACTTATACACTTTTACAATCAGCCAGACACTACTAGTACAGTCATGCAACGACACAGACATTACTCTTGCACTTATGCAATCAGTCACACATTTCTTATACACTCCTTCAACTACCTAAACATTACCCCTGTACTCATGCAATCGCTTAGCATTACCTATCCACTCTTTCAATGACCCAGACATTACCCCTGCACTCATGCAATCACTTAGGCATTACCTATCCACTCCTCCAATGACCCACACATTACCCCTGCACTCATGCAATCACCCAAGCACTACCCATGCAGTCTTCCAATCATCCAGGCACTACTCCTGCAGTCCTACATGCACCCAGGCACTATCCATGCACTCTTCCATGCACCCATGCATTACCCATGCACTCCTTCAATCACCCAGGCATTACCCCTGCACTCATGCAATCACACAGGCATTACCCATGCACTCCTTCAATCACTAAAGCACTACCCCTGCAGTCATGCAATCACCCAGGCACTACCTATGCACTCGTCTAATCACTTAGGTACTACCCATGCACTCCTCCATTCATCCAGACATTGACCCTGCATTCATGCAATCACCCAGGCATTACCCATGCACTCCTTCAATCACTCAGGCAGTGTCCATGCAGTCATACATGCACTCAGGCACTTCTGCGGCACTCATGCAATCACCTAAGCACTACCCATGCAGTCTTCCAATCAGCCAGGCACTACTCCTGCACTCATGCAATCACCCTGGTACTACTCATGCACTCCTCCAATCACCCAGGAACTACCCATGCAGTCCTACATGCACCCAGGCACTAACTATGCACTCTTCCATGCACCCAGGCATTACCCATGCACTCCTTCAATCACCCAGACCTTACCCCTGCACTTATGCAATCACACAGGCATTACCCATGCACTCCTTCAATCACTCAGGCACTACTCCTGCAGTCATGCAATCACCCAGGCACTACCTAAGCACTCATGGAATAACCCAGGCACTACCCTTGCACTCCTCTAGTCATCCAGGCACTATCCATGCACCTATAAAATCACCCAGGCAGTACCTATGCACTCGTCTAATCATTCAGGCACTACCCATGCACTCCTCCATTCATCCAGACATTACCCCTGCATTCATGCAATCACCCAGGCATTACCCATGCACTCCTTCAATCACTCAGGCAGTGCCCATGCAGTCATACATGCACTCATGTACTTCTGCGGCACTCATGCAATCACCCAAGCACTACCCATGCAATCTTCCAATCATCCAGGCACTACTCCTGCACTCATGCAATCACCCTGGTACTACTCATGCACTCCTCCAATCACCCAGGAACTACCTATGCAGTCGTACATGCACCCAGGCACTACCCATGCACTCTTCCATGCATTACCCATGCACTCCTTCAATCACCCAGACATTACCCCTGCACTCATGTAATCACACAGGCATTACCCATGCACTCCTTCAATCACTCAGGCACTATCTGTGCAGTCATGCAATCAACCAGGCACTACCTATGCACTCATGGAATAACCCAAGCACTACCCACGCAGTCTTCCATTCATCCAGGCACTACTCCTGCACTCATGCAATCACCCTGGTACTACTCATGCACTCCTCCATTCACCCAGGAACTACCCATGCAGTCCTACATGCACACAGGCACTACCCATGCACTCTTCCATGCACCCAGGTATAACCCATGCACTCCTTCAATCACCCAGACATTACCCCTGGACTCATGCAATCACACAGGCATTACCCATGCACTCCTTCATTCACCCAGGAACTACCCATGCAGTCCTACATGCACACAGGCACTACCCATGCACTCTTCTATGTACCCAGGAATAACCCATGCACTCCTTCAATCACCCATACATTACCCCTGCAGTCATGCAATCACCCAGGCACTACCTATGCACTCATGGAATAACCCAGCACTACCCATGCAGTCATGCAATCACCTAGGCACTACCTATGCACTCATGGAATAACCTAGCACTACCCTTGCACTCCTTCAGTCATCCAGGCACTATCCATGCACTCCTCCAATCACCCAGCCACTACCCATGCACTTATAAAATCACCCAGGCACTACCTAGGCACTCGTCTAATCACTCAGGCACTACCCATGCACTCCTCCATTCACCCAGACATTAGCCCTGCATTCATGCAATCACCCAGGGGCCGATTCACAGAACTAATCTGAGATAAAATCCTAAACTTACTACTTTTGGTATTCACAGAAGGCATTTAATAGTAGTAAAGTTAGGACTCCTAACTTTACTACTACTAAATGCCTTTTGAGAATACCGAAAGTCGTAAAGTTAGGATTTTGTCTCAGTTTAGTAGTAGTAAAGTTAGGAGTCCTAACTTTACTACTACTAAATGCCTTCTGTGAATACCAAAAGTAGTAAGTTTAGGCTTTTATCTCAGATTAGTTCTGTGAATCAGCCCCCAGACATTACCCCTGCACTCATGCAATCACACAGGCATTACCTATGCACTCGTCTAATCACTCAGGCACTACCCATGCACTCCTCCATGCACCCAGGCATTACCCATGCACTCCTTCAATCACCCAGACATTACCCCTTCACTCATGCAATCACACAGGCATTACCTATGCACTCCTTCAATCACTCAGGCACTACTCTTGCAGTCATGCAATCACCCAGACACTATCTATGCACTCATGGAATAACCCAGGCACTACCCTTGCACTCCTCCAGTCATCCAGGCATTATCCATGCACTCATGCAATAAGCCAGGCACTACCCATGCACTCATGCAATCACTCAGGGACTACTGCTGCACTCATTCATTACCTCAAACACTATCCATGCACTCATCCAATGACTCAGGCAATACTGCTGCACTCATTCATTCACTGAGACAGTACTTATTCACTCATACAATGACTCAGACATTACCCTTGCATTTATTCATAGAACACATACAAGTTTGTCTATTTTTAATCAATTAGGCGGTTCTAAAAAGAACCATTTTTTTTCTTCTTTTTTGTTTTATATTTTTTTTGTATTTTTTGAACTCTTTTTTTAATTTTTTGGGTGTTTTTAAAAAAAAAAAGAAAAAATAAACAGAACCAACAGTGAACATGTTCAAAAAATTATGCAATTATGAACTCATTGCATAGAAAAAAAAAAATTAACACTGGTGGTTCCTAATAGCAAAGCGATACCAAAGGGGATGATGGACGGAGCGCTAGAGCAAATCAAACACTCACCCCCAGTCAACTGATCTGGGTTTAATCCATCATCATTCTTTAGCTCACTCCACCACCCCAGTTCAGACATGGCCATATGCAAATCAGTCTGACCCTGTGCCTCATGGGAACAGTCCAGCCCGAACTGCCAAGCCATGTCTTCCCTGGACCGGAAACAAGCATCCTGGGACCGGTTTCGGGTTCAAAACCCTCATCAGCCAGGCTATCTTGAATCCAGTGGCAAAGTGAGCAAGGGACCCACGTCTGGGCATACCCTGCCAACTTAGGGCGAACAAAGCGATACCAAAGGGGATGATGGACGGAGCGCTAGAGCAAATCAAACACTCACCCCCAGTCAACTGATCTGGGTTTAATCCATCATCATTCTTTAGCTCACTCCACCACCCCAGTTCAGACATAGCAACCAGGATGGCATCCAGTGATTGCTCACCAAAACATAGGATTTTATTACATTTTACACAATGCTGCTCCACTCTAGCGAAGTCAGGGATGATGTTGGGTGTGCCTGATGATGTAGAAGCTGATGATGTGCTAGGTCCAGCAGCGTTGTCGTCAGTTGCCTGCCTTTCTTGTTCCTGTCGAAGCTGTTCTCCAGCAAGACGTTGAGGGTGTATTGTCTGAAGATGTTTCAACATCGATGACGTCCCGCAGGAATATTTCTTTTCTGAACCTCGTGAGAGGACTTTATCACAAATGGTGCAGGTGACTTTTCAGGCATTGACCTTTTTCTCCCAAGGTGGAATGGGGAAAATGCCCACACAATACTTTCGTACCTTTCCTTGACGGGTTCCTCCAGGTCTTCTTCCTCTTCAGGTGGAACCTGCTGAGGTGCATCACCAGCTGCGATTTTTAGATGAGTGAAAAAAACACCAAAAAAAGGCAAACAAGAGGAGCAGAAGACAACAGGTGTGTCTGCTGAGATGCTCTTGAAGGAATGAAAAAATGGGTGGGGTCCTTCAAGTTCTAGAATCAAAAGCTTCTTAACCAATGAAATGCTTTCTTTTGAAGTCACATGGGATTCACGTACATGGCGCGCAACCGGCGCGCAATGGATGTGAATCCCCAAAAATATATTTAACTATAATATATCTTTATTCCAGTTACAAATATATGATATTTACAATTATGTTAAATAATCTCTTGGTATAATATACATATAAAAGTTATATACATATACTTTTAAAACGTAAAGATTTGCAATGGATTCACGCACCCGGCGCGACCCCCGGAAATACGTACGTGACGTTGCGCGGGGTCAAGAACCACGCACCCTCCGCATACGCAATGGGCATTGTACACGACTTAACCAATATGGCGGTAACATTCTTGGATTCGCGCAACCACCGTGACTGGTACGCGATCGGTACGCGAATCCTCATTCAAAAAAAAAAAAAAAAAGGTGAAAGCATATTTTAGAAAGGAGAAAACATCACATTATCTTTATAAAAGTTTAAAAAATTTGAAAAAGCATTTGGACATTACAATTAGAAATGAGCATTTACAAACCTTTGAAATTAACTGAAAAAACGTTAGGTTTCAGGGATGTTATATTTAGAAATTAGCATTCAAAAAACCTTTGAAATTCACTGAAAAAACCATAGGTTCCAGGGACGTTATAGTTAGAAATTAGCATTAAAAAAACCTTAAAAATTCACTGAAAAAACCACAGGTTTCAGGGACGTTATGGTTAGTTGGACATTTCACTCGTACAAAACCAGAGAAATTCGGCCGTTATAGTTAGTTGAGCTAACTATAACTCGCGCCCCCGCAATGCACTGCTGATGACGTCACATATTACATCATTCATGACATGGTCAGTGACATCAATGATGACATCACTGATGACATCTCAAATGACATCGCTGATGACATAACTGATGACATCATCCACATGATAATCTGATACACCTCCTCACACCCTAATATAAACTTTGATACACCCACTCTAAAATACAGACTACCATTTTCGAAACCATAGACACACCGATACCAGTTACTACATACCCACTCACTGATTCCTAGATCTACACACACATCCACTCATTCACCCATACAGTCACTCATACATGCAGTCACTCATCAATACAGCACTATCATATGCACTCATACACCTAAACAGACATTCACACACCGCCACTCATCCATAGAATTACTCACACACCTAGTCAGTCATGCAAAGAATCAATCACACTCCCATTTACTCACCTATACAGTTATACACACATCACCTCACTTATTCATACAGATACTAACACATACTTAGTCTGTTATACAATCACTGATACAAGCACACACTCATCCATACAGCCACAATCACTCACTCTCACATATAGTCATTTATATACTCCAACACTCACAGATACTGCCTTTCACATATGTAGTTACTCACACATGTACCACTGAGATATCCATTCACTCACCAACACACCCATACACACACTCATCCACCCATACAGCCCTTCATAGATGTACTCTTGAACCCATACACCCAGTGAATCACCCACTCATACATCTATGCACAGAGTCACACACCCCCACCCACCCACACAGACACTCAGGCACCCATACAGATACTCAGACAACCAATTAATAACCCATATAGACACTCATTTAGCTACTCACCAACCCATGCAGCCGCTTACACACCAACTGACAGACTGATACAGACATTCACACAGTTTAGTCACTAACCCATGCATTCAGTAAGATACGTTTAATCACTCACTTATACAGTCAGTAACGCACCTACTAAATCATCCATTCAGACACTTATACACCCACTCATTCTTCAATACACCTTGGCATATATATATACAACATATTTAAACTTTACAGAAACACACAGTCACTGGATGATGTCATCAGTGATGTCATCAGTGATGTCATTTGAGATGTCATCAGTGATGTCATCAGTGATGTCACTGACCATGTCATGAATGATGTAATATGTGACGTCATCAGCAGTGCATTGCGGGGGCGCGAGTTATAGTTGGCTCAACTAACACTAACGGCCGAATTTCTCTGGTTTTGTACGAGTGAAATGTCCAACTAACTATAACGTCTCTGAAACCTGTGGTTTTCTCAGTGAATATATATATATATATATATATATATATATATATATATATATATATATATATATATATATGAACACCACATCTGATTCTTCAGACAAAATCAGACACCGACACGGAGAGATTTCAGAAATGCAAGGTTTATTCCTCCATATATATATATATTCCAAAAGAAAAACACGTCCTCCTCTCTCCGTGCAATCAGGCCCATCCAAAGTGCATTAGTGAAAGTCCTTTATTCAGGCAAATCTCTTAGCATAACGCGTTTTGACTGTTGCTAATCTTAATCATATGCAGCTGAAAATGTGTATGCGCACTAGTTTGGTCTTTTAAACGTAGTGTAAACAGCAATGAAGGACAACAGTTTCACAGCATTCAACATTGGTGTTAAAGTGGCAGTGGATAAATAATCCAACTATTGCTCAAGAATTTCAACATGCAAGCAGTGCTGATTCCGAGTCTTTTACACAGATATTAATTCATTTGAAATGCGCAGTTTTTCAACAATATACTTGACTGTTTTCACTTTTTTCTTTTTCTGTGTATATCTTTTCCAAGTATATTAGACCACATCCACCATAATACTTTGCGATAGAAGTTAAGTGTGAATGTCCTTCTATGTATTCATTAGTTATTTTGTTTCTCTTTTTCAAATAACATGCACCGACCTGGCTATATTCTGCCTTCAAGGATAAATTACATTTACATCATAGCCATTTTCAGTCCATGTCAAGGTTAAAATAAAATCACATGATCGCAATAAGGACTTGCCTGTCTCCGGTTTCCTCAGCACGTTGTGCAAGTGTAAAATACACCCACAAACCCTGACTGTTCATTAAGTTTCTCAATAAGAATCGATTCCTACGCAGTGTAACCCTTTTTACAACATTAGGATAATGGAAGACTGGGGACAAAAATCATAACGCTCTAATATATACCTTGCAGTTTGCACGCTGCTCTTTAATGACAGTTAATAGCTCACTGTTCTATTTTAGAATTTCAACTTATAGACTGCAAGTAACTAAAGGATCTCTCTCTGACAAAAGCAGTAACCCACTCACCTATTTACATTATATGCACTGTGTGATCTGAATGGTACACGTTTCTTTGCAGCAGGCATATTAACCCTCTGTGCTATCTTACGCTAAGTCAAAACTTCCACTAGACAAAACTCCCATCTGTATCCAGGAAGAGTATTAATCACCGGAGTTATCTTAACATTTTTATTGTTGCCTAAAATTGTTGGAGGCAGTGCACACAGGGCTGAGGCCAGTAAACTTGGTGAAGGAAATTGCACGACACAACAGCACAAGTCCATTGTGAGAAAATGTTTTAAATAAATCAGTGAAACAGCTGTTTTATCGATCCTCACGGAGAGAGAGGGCCATGTGACATGCCTGATGCTCAGGAGCAGCCCGTGCAGGTAAGAGCGCTGGGGCCGGGTTGGGGGATTTGACAGATGACCATGAGGGAAAATTAAATAAATAATTAATTTTCCCTAGTTGTCATCTGTCGAAATACCCCCCACCCAGCCCCACCGCTCTTACCTGCATGGGCTGCGGCTGCTGGTGCTGCAATTGCTACCGGTGGTTAGGGGTGATTTATGTCACTTGAGGAATCAGCATTGCACACCACTCTTTTGGGTGAAGATCAGATGAGGAAAAATAAGTGCCGCTCCCCAAAAATGAGTGCTGGTGGGCCCCACCTGCAACCACTGCTCCATTTAAGCACTGGGCAAAAAAGTCTGTCTTTTCACGTCCTGCTTAACAGAGTTCACAGAGTTACTCCAGCGTTAAAGACACTGGGGAGGTTTTCAAGTAAAAAGGAATAATAAAAGGCTACAACCTCTATTAAAAACGTGTTTAGATACTTGGATATATTCCGACGTTAAGAAATGGTCTGAAAATTTTGATAGTGGCTCTAGAGCTGATCCAATCCCTGAAACTATAGGTTGTCCTGGGTGTAGGAGAGTAGGATCTGCTTCACATGGGTACCCCCACTTTTTGCTGATGCTTCACTGTTTTTCGACATTAGTCTGGCTGGAGCCCTGCTAATCAGAACCCCAGCCTAGTTGCTTCCTCTCTAAAATGATTTCCATGTGCCTTAGGCACATCACTGATTGGAATCTGGAGTGCCCTTATAAGTCCCTAGTATATGGTATACTATGTACCAAGGGCATAGGTACCTCAGAGGCCTACCAGGGGCTGCAGCATGTATTATGCCACCCCTGGAAGGCCATCCAAACTGACACCACAGGTCTGCTACTGCAGCCTGGGTAAGGTGGTGCATGCACCCCTTACTGTGATATAGGTTACCTATATCACTAAATACATACACACATATAAACCTATAAGTCACTCCTATGGCAGGCCTTATCAATCCTGAAGGCAGAGTGCGTGGCTCCTATGTGAGAGGGTGCCCCTGCATGAGCAGGGCCCCTCTGCAGCGTTCGGAGACCCTTCTCTGATGCTGTTTGTAGTGCAGCCTGACCATATACTCTTAAGCGCATTATAACCTCGCGTTAAATGCTAACTTTGGAATGGCTGCACCTAAACATGTCGTGTTTGGTGTCAAACATCTTGGAATACTACCCCCCGCCAATTCTGGTGGCGGGGGTAGCATTCCACCCTTCTAGAGGGAAAGACATGTTAACTCTGGCTAGCCCGGTAACTTCTTTCTAAAGCCCTGGCATCACAAAATGGATGCTGCTGCCACAGACACGAGTCTGGCCTCCTGCTGCTGGACGAAACTCCGGCAGGGGAGGCCTGGACAATAGGTTTCCTGTCCCAGGGAGGTGTGACCACCTCCCCAGACAGGATAATGTGTATTGGGGCTGGGCGGGAGCACTTTCGGGTGCTTTGAAGTCCTGCACTGGGGGCACATTTGGTGTCCCTGTGCATACCCCAGTTCAAACCGGATCAGGGGCTTGCAGCCCCTGCTTTGGCGCGAACTGGACAAATGGAAAGGGGTGTAGCCACCCCTCTGCCCTGACCCACCCATAGGTGGGGCCACAGAGTAGTCCAACCCCTAAACTTGGTATAAGTATAGGAACCCAGTCCTTAGGACTTTAGATTATCCCTGGATGAAACTCTGAAACAGAATCCTGGACCTTCGACGCTCTACTAAAGACTAGAGGACAGAAGAATCTCCCTTGGGGTCAAGGAGTGACTCCCCTGCTTGGCAGGCACCAAAGAAGCAATTGTCCGGTCTGCATCGCCTAAGCTCCCGTCGGACGCCGAAGTCTTTGCATCACCAGAGGTAGATTTCCAGACTTTCCCAAGGCTGCCCTGAGTCCCCAGCAAAGCTGAGGCCCGTAGCTCTCGTGGATAATGTGGAACCGTGACCCTAGGACAACGCACGCATTTGCTAGTGTATCCTCTTCTGGGTCTCCCACGAAGTCGTGCTTTGGGCTCCGAGTAGCCCTAGCCTCCAGCACCAACTTCACCGAAGATCACTGTTCTCCACTCCACGAGTGTCCTGTGAGCCAGATCCACGTGCAACGTCTTGAGGCTCCTTTGCGGTCGCTAGCCCGTTGGCTAGTAGCCCTTCACGAAGGCCAATCCTTTTCTTCTTGGGCACCCTGGTTGCTCCAGGCCTGCCCTCACTTACCTTCGCTGGGTGAGTTCCTCAGACCTTGCTGGTCTGCACCATCGACGATCTTCATCTTCACCGAGACTTGCCGTTGCCAAGGCTCGTTGGGTCCAATCTGGTCGCTGACACCTCAGCACTCGACAGACATCGTGTACCAGCCCGAATCCTGCTCCTGGTTGCCGACAACACCTCCTGGACCTCGTAGCTGAAGAGTCAAGACGACCGTCAATGCACCTGAAGCACTCGACATCGGTGGGCATCTGTCCATCGCCTTCCTGGTCACTGGCTAGTGACCCAGACTCTGTCCCCTCTGCTTTCAGGTTCTTCAGATCTCCGATCCACTCTTGGATCCACCCGGACACTTTCCACTTGGTCGCCAGCAGCACTTTGCAGCAGATCGCCATTCAAATCGACGACGAAACCCGACCCCGAAAGGCACCTATGCACCCGGCTTCCCTGGGTGAGGTAACACGAGTACTCCGGTGCTCCCGTGGGTAGAGACTCTAGAACGACCTAGTTCTCAAAGGGTTTGCTCCAAGTCCTCCTTTAAGTGTCCCTTTTCTTTAATTTCCTGATCGCGACTTTCTCCATAGAAGTTAACGGCGTATCGCGGTTGTGTATTTACACTGCACGCGTCCCCCGTGGGTCCCCTGTGTCACTACCTTGGGTGGTTCCTTGTGGTCCAAGCACTTCTAGAGGCTCTAGGCCTAGTGTCTAGTTCAGTCGTGGTTCTTATACCACTTTATTGGTATATGGTTTGGTACGCCCCTAGGGCCCAAACGTGTATTTGTGCTATTACTGTGTTTAAATAACTTATAACTTGTGTACTTCGAACTCTAGCCTCATAAAGAGACTAGAGGGGTGTGTTTAGCAATAAATACATATATTTTGAATATATACCTGGTGTGGTGCTCTTTCATTTGATCACTCAAGAGATTATAGACTGGTAAAACAAGCTGCTTTACATTCCTTCAAGACTTAGCCTGAAGGCTGCTCTCCATAGCTACCACTAGGATAGCTTTCAATAAGGTTGTCTTTAACCTATCACCAATAAGGGGTTGTTTGGACTGGTGCAAGGTGCCCACTATAATTAGTGGACAGCATATGCCAGGCCAACTTCTCACATTGGTGTGCAGCGTGTGGGATTCCAGCTTGCTATTGTTTTACCAGATAATCTCAATTGAATTGATCAACTGAAAACCACTAAAGGTACCTAAGGTACATATAATTTAAGCTTAGAATACAGTTCTACTGAACTTAGAGTTGTGTGTTAAGGGACAGCACACCCTTTCTACAACTCAAGAGAGTTTAGTAGGCCACACTAGAGTAGGTAGTGCATACACCACACCACACTAGTAATGTCTTTAAAGGAAGGACCTAAAGAATCCTTGCCAGAAGCCACTGGGCTTCTTCCCTCCAAGTATGATACACTCCCATTCTTGGAATTGAGAGCATTATGTAACTTGAGGAAATTGAGGACAGGCCAAAGTCCCACCACCCAACTCCTTAAAGAGTTGTTGGTAGCTTATGATCTCAGTAAGCCCTTGGGGACTGAAGGGATAGGAGCTGAGGGTGGGGCAGAAGATGAGGGTGGGGCCAGGGGTAGCAATACCCCCAGCCCCCTCTGAAACTGGCCAGGAGGGTGACAATGACCCTGACCTGGATAACCCAATCCCTCCTGTGGACGATGAAGAGGAAGATCAGGATGATCCCCACTTTGTCCCCCCAGGAAGGATTATGAGTGTGCCCAGAAAGTCTAGATCTCCTTCTCAGGAGTCTAACCACTCTGGCACCTCCATAGGGACCTCTGTCTCATCTCATAGGAGGGAATCCTCTCATGAGAGGAGAAAGAGGCTGGTTCAATATGAGGAAGCTCAGCTTGAAATCAGAAAGCAGCAATTGGCTGTAGACAGGGAGTCCCTAGATCTCTTCAAAGAGAGAAGAAAGTTGGGACTAGAGTCCCATGGTGGCAGCCATGTCCCTAGAGATAGGGAAAGGTCCTATGACCATAGGAAGCTGAGCAATATTGTCCCTCCCTACCAGAGTGGGGATGACATCCACAAGTGGATAACTGCTCTAGAGAGGGCCTGTAAAGTACAGAAGGTCCCTCAGGAGCAGTGGGCAGCAATCTTGTGGCTCTCCTTTGCAGACAAAGGTAGAGATAAGCTCCTCACTGTTAGAGAGGAGGATGCTGATAATTACAAGGTCTTGAAGAGTGCTCTTATTGTTGGGTTTGGCCTAACCACTGAACAGTACAGGTTGAAGTTCAGAGATACCCAAAAAGCACAGACTCAAGACTGGGTAGACTATGTGGATTGTTCTGCCAAGGCTCTGGAAGGCTGGTTGATGGGCAGTAAGGTGTGTGACTTCTCAGGATTGTACAATCTGATAATGAGGGAGCAGATTCTTAATAACTGTCAAAATCAGCTGTTGCATCAATACCTGGTAGACTCTGATCTGACCTCTCCCCAAGAATTGGGAAAGAAGGCAGACAAATGGGTCAGAACCAGGGTGAAGCAGAAAGTACAGAACCAAGGTGGGGACACTAAGAAGCAAGATGCTAAGAACTCTGAAAAGGGTGGGGAGAAGGGTAAAGATCAAAAGTCTTCATCAGGCCCCCAAAAATCTTCTTCAGGTGGGGATTCACAGTCTACAAAAGGGAAAGGCCAAAGAAAACCATGGTGCAAGGTCTGTAAGCAAAAGACCCACTGGACCAGTGATTGCACCAAGTCCAAAGACTCAAGTCCAGCACCCACCAATGCCCCTAAGGCACCTGTTCCCCCTAGTGCAGTTACAGTTGGTGGGAGTGCTCCAGCCAAGGGTTTAGTAGGGTTCACCCTGGGTACTGAGTTGGGCTCTGACCTAGTCAGAGAACTAACTCAGGCTGTGTTAGTCTGTGATGGAGGCATGGATGTGCCCTCCTCTATGAGTCCCAGTAATCTGGGCAAGTACAGACAACAGCCTTTAATCAATGGACAAGAGGCTTTGGCATTTAGGGACACAGGGGCAAGTGTCACAATGGTGACACAATACCTTGTGAATCCTGGGCAAGTTATACTTGGTGAGATGTACCAAGTGACCAATGCTAGCAACGTCAGAACAGACCATACTCTGGCAGTTGTTAACTTCTCCTGGGGAGGGGTAACTGGCCTTAAGAAGGTTGTGGTGAGTGCAAACCTACCAGTCGAATGCTTGCTTGGCAATGACTTAGAGACTTCTGCTTGGGCAGAAGTGGAGCTCAGGACCCATGCAGAAATGCTGGGGATCCCTGCAGATGTGTTTGCTGTGACCAGGTCACAAGCCAAAATGTCTAGCACTGAACAGGCCTTGGATTCTGGAATAATGGACCAAGTGCCTTCCAAGAGGAGGAGTAGTAGGGTTAAGGCAGTGCCTTCCCCCTTGGCTCAGGAGGAAGATCAGTCCCTTGAGGGGGATGATCTCAGTCCTGAAGAAGGAACTGTCCCAGAGGAACTTGAACCTGACCAGGTTGAGTTCTTGGGGACAGGGGGACCTTCCAGGGCAGATCTGAGCCAGGAGCAGCAGAGCTGCCCCTCCCTTGAACCCCTCAGACAGCAAGCTGCTGCTGAGGCTGCTGGGAAAGCTAGTGGTCCCCATACAGTGTATTGGGATGATGGACTCCTGTACTCAGAGAGTAGAGACCCCAAGCCTGGTGCTACCAGGAGGTTGGTTGTACCTCTAAAGTTCAGGGGCTTCCTATTGACCCTAGCCCATGATATTCCCTTGGCAGGTCACCTGGGCCAGAACAAGACTTGGCACAGAATTGTCCCTCACTTTCACTGGCCCCACATGTCTGAAGACACCAAGGAGTTTTGTCGCTCCTGTGTAACCTGCCAGGCCAGTGGCAAGGCAGGTGGCACTACAAAGGCCCCCTGATACCACTACCTGTGGTGGGGGTGCCCTTTGAAAGGGTAGGGATTGACATTGTTGGTTCCATGGATCCCCAAACAGCATCTGGGCACAGGTTTATCCTGGTGGTAGTGGATCATGCCACCAGGTACCCAGAAGCTATTCCCCTAAGGACCACTACAGCACCTGTGGTGGCAAGGGCCCTCCTGGGAATTTTCTCAAGAGTGGGCTTTCCTAAGGAGGTAGTATCAGACAGGGGTGCGAACTTCATGTCTGGGTACTTAAAAGCAATGTGGAAGGAGTGTGGAGTGACTTATAAGTTCACCACACCCTATCACCCACAATGCAATGGTTTAGTTGAGAGATTCAACAAAACCTTGAAGGGCATGATTAAAGGGCTCCCAGAAAAGCTTAGGCGAAGATGGGACATACTCTTGCCCTGCCTTTTATTTGCATATAGGGAGGTGCCTCAGAAGGGGGTTGGTTACAGCCCTTTTGAACTTCTGTTTGGCCACCCTGTCAGGGGTCCACTGTGCTTGGTGAAGGAAGGATGGGAGTTACCTCTCAAGCCCCCAAAGCAAGACATAGTGGACTATGTACTTGGTCTCCGCTCCCGGATGGCTGAGTATATGAAAAAGGCAACCAAAAACCTTGAGGCTAGCCAGGAACTTCAAAAGGCCTGGCATGACCAAAAGGCTGTTCTGACTGTTTACCAGCCAGGACAGAAGGTGTGGGTGTTGGAGCCAGTGGCCCCAGCAGCTCTCCAAGACAAATGGAGTGGACCCCACACTATTGTTGAGCAGAAGGGTGAGGTTACCTACTTGGTAGACCTAGGAACACCCAGGAGTCCCCACAGGGTTCTCCATGTCAACAGGTTAAAACCGTATGTGGACAGGGCAGACATGGGCTTGCTCATGGCTACTGATGAAGGGCAGGAGGAAGAGAGTGACCCACTCCCTGACCTGCTCTCACAGAACCCTGACGATGGGTCAGTAGATGGTGTAGCCTTGGCAGGCAGCCTCACTACCCAGCAACAAACTGATTGTAGACAGGTGCTCAATCAGTTTAGACACATGTTTTCACTGACACCCAGTCAGACCACCTGGTGCACTCATGAAGTGGACACTGGGGACAGTCTGCCTATTAAAAATAAGATTTATAGGCAACCTGACCATGTCAGGGACTGTATCAGGACTGAAGTCCAGAAAATGTTGGAATTGGGAGTTATTGAACCCTCAGATAGCCCTTGGGCTAGTCCAGTGGTCCTTGTGCCAAAACCTCACACCAGTGGTGGGAAAAGAGAGATGAGGTTTTGTGTGGACTACAGGGGTCTCAATGCAGTCACTAGGACTGATGCCCATCCAATACCAAGGGCAGATGAGCTCATAGATACTTTGGCCTCAGCCAAATATCTCAGCACATTTGACTTGACAGCTGGCTACTGGCAGATCAGACTAGCTGATACTGCAAAGCCCAAAACAGCATTCTCAACCCCTAGAGGGCATTATCAATTTGTGGTAATGCCCTTTGGTCTGAAGAATGCACCTGCCACTTTCCAGAGGTTGGTGAATACAGTTCTCACAGGTCTGGAAGCCTATAGTGCAGCATATCTAGATGATATTGCTGTCTTTAGCTCCACCTGGGAGGATCACCTGGTCCACCTCAGGAATGTTTTACAGGCCCTGCAAAAAGCAGGCCTGACTATCAAGGCCACTAAGTGCCAGATAGGGCAGAGTCAGGTTGTGTACCTGGGCCACCTTGTGGGTGGAGGCCAGGTTCAACCTTTGCAGAGCAAGATCCAGACTATCATGGACTGGACTGCTCCAACTACCCAGACTCAGGTGAGAGCCTTCTTAGGCCTGACTGGGTACTATAGGAGATTTGTCAAGGGGTATGGATCAATAGTGACACCCCTGAATGACTTAACTTCTAAGAAAATGCCCAAAAGGTTCAGTGGACAGCTAGCTGTCAAAAGGCATTTGATGACCTGAAGCAGGCCATGTGCACTGCTCCCATTCTACAGAGTCCTGATTACTCCAAGAAGTTCATTGTTCAAACTGATGCATCTGAATTGGGGGTAGGGGCTGTACTGTCACAATTGAATGAAGAAGGTCAGGATCAGCCAGTAGCTTTCATTAGCAGAAGGCTGACCCCTAGAGAGAAACGTTGGTCAGCCATAGAGAGGGAGGCCTTTGCTGTGGTCTGGGCTCTGAAGAAGTTGAGGCCATACTTGTTTGGTACCCACTTCCTGGTTCAGACAGACCATAAGCCCCTCTTATGGCTAAACAAATGAAGGGTGAAAACCCCAAACTGCTTAGGTGGTCCATTTCCCTACAGGGGATGGACTTCACAGTGGAACATAGACCTGGGAGTAACCATGCCAATGCAGATGGACTCTCTAGGTACTTCCACTTAGAACATGAAGACTTAACTGGGCAAGGTTAGTTTAATGTCCCTACGTTTGGGGGGGGTTGTGTAGGAGAGTAGGATCTGCTTCACATGGGTACCCCCACTTTTTGCTGATGCTTCACTGTTTTTCGACATTAGTCTGGCTGGGGCCCTGCTAATCAGAACCCCAGCCTAGCTGCTTCCTCTCTAAAATGGTTTCCATGTGCCTTAGGCACATCACTGATTGGAATCTGGAGTGCCCTTATAAGTCCCTAGTATATGGTATACTACGTACCAAGGGCATAGGTACCTCAGAGGCCTACCAGGGGCTGCAGCATGTATTATGCCACCCCTGGAAGGCCATCCAAACTGACACCACAGGTCTGCTACTGCAGCCTGGGTAAGGTGGTGCATGCACCCTTACTGTGATATAGGTTACCTATATCACTAAATACATACACACATATAAACCTATAAGTCACTCCTATGGCAGGCCTTATCAATCCTGAAGGCAGAGTGCATGGCTCCTATGTGAGAGGGTGCCCCTCCATGAGCAGGGCCCCTCTGCAGCGTTCGGAGACCCTTCTCTGATGCTGTTTGTAGTGCAGCCTGACCATATACTCTTAAGCGCATTATAACCTCGCGATAAATGCTAACTTTGGAATGGCTGCACCTAAACATGTCGTGTTTGGTGTCAAACATCTTGGAATACTACCCCCCCGCCAATTCTGGCAGCGGGGGTAGCATTCCACCCTTCTAGAGGGAAAGACATGTTAACTCTGGCTAGCCCGGTAACTTCTTTCTAAAGCCCTGGCATCACAAAATGGATGCTGCTGCCACAGACACGAGTCTGGCCTCCTGCTGCTGGACGAAACTCCGGCAGGGGAGGCCTGGACAATAGGTTTCCTGTCCCAGGGAGATGTGACCACCTCCCCAGACAGGATAATGTGTATTGGGGCTGGGCGGGAGCACTTTCGGGTGCTTTGAAGTCCTGCACTGGGGGCACATTTGGTGTCCCTGTGCATACCCCAGTTCAAACCGGATCAGGGGCTTGCAGCCCCTGCTTTGGCGTGAACTGGACAAAGGGAAAGGGGTGTAGCCACCCCTCTGCCCTGACCCACCCATAGGTGGGGCCACAGAGTAGTCCAACCCCTAAACTTGGTATAAGTATAGGAACCCAGTCCTTAGGACTTTAGATTATCCCTGGATGAAACTCTGAAACAGAATCCTGGACCTTCGACGCTCTACTAAAGACTAGAGGACAGAAGAATCTCCCTTGGGGTCAAGGAGTGACTCCCCTGCTTGGCAGGCACCAAAGAAGCAATTGTCCGGTCTGCATCACCTAAGCTCCCGTCGGACGCTGAAGTCTTTGCATCACCAGAGGTAGATTTCCAGACTTTCCCGAGGCTGCCCTTAGTCCCCAGCAAAGCTGAGGCCCGTAGCTGTTGTGGGTAATGTGGAACCGTGACCCTAGGACAACGCACGCATTTGCTAGTGTATCCTCTTCTGGGTCTCCCACGAAGTTGTGCTTTGGGCTCCGAGTAGCCCTAGCCTCCAGCACCAACTGCACCGAAGATCACTGGCCTCCACTCCACGAGTGTCCTGTGAGCCAGATCCACGTGCGACATCTCGAGGCTCCTTCGCGGTCACTAGCCCATTGGCTAGTAGCCCTTCACGAAGGCCAATCCTTTTCTTCTTGGGCACCCTGGTTGCTCCAGGCCTGCCCTCACTTACCCTCGCTGGGTGAGTTCCTCAGACCTTGCTGGTCTGCATCATCGACGATCTTCATCTTCACCGAGACTTGCCGTTGCCAAGGCTTGTTGGGTCCAATCTGGTCGCCGACACCTCAGCACTCGACAGACATTGTGTACCAGCCCGAATCCTGCTCCTGGTTGCCGACAACACCTCCTGGACCTCGTAGCTGAAGAGTCAAGACGACCGTCAAAGCACCTGAAGCACTCGACATCGGTGGGCATCTGTCCATCGCCTTCCTGGTCACTGGCTAGTGACCCAGACTCTGTCCCCTCTGCTTTCAGGTTCTTCAGATCTCCGATCCACTCTTGGATCCACCTGGACACTTTCCACTTGGTCGCCAGCAGCACTTTGCAGCAGATCGCCATTCAAATCGACGACGAAACCCGACCCCGAAAGGCACCTATGCACCCGGCTTCCCTGGGTGAGGTAACACGAGTACTCCGGTGCTCCCGTGGGTAGAGACTCTAGAACGACCTAGTTCTCAAAGGGTTTGCTCCAAGTCCTCCTTTAAGTGTCCCTTTTCTTTAATTTCCTGATCGCGACTTTCTCCATAGAAGTTAACGGCGTATCGCGGTTGTGTATTTACACTGCACGCGTCCCCCGTGGGTCCCCTGTGTCACTACCTTGGGTGGTTCCTTGTGGTCCAAGCACTTCTAGAGGCTCTAGGCCTAGTGTCTAGTTCAGTCGTGGTTCTTATACCACTTTATTGGTATATGGTTTGGTACGCCCCTAGGGCCCAAACGTGTATTTGTGCTATTACTGTGTTTAAATAACTTATAACTTGTGTACTTCGAACTCTAGCCTCATAAAGAGACTAGAGGGGTGTGTTTAGCAATAAATACATATATTTTGAATATATACCTGGTGTGGTGCTCTTTCATTTGATCACTCAAGAGATTATAGACTGGTAAAACAAGCTGCTTTACATTCCTTCAAGACTTAGCCTGAAGGCTGCTCTCCATAGCTACCACTAGGATAGCTTTCAATAAGGTTGTCTTTAACCTATCACCAATAAGGGGTTGTTTGGACTGGTGCAAGGTGCCCACTATAATTAGTGGACAGCATATGCCAGGCCAACTTCTCACACTGGGGGGAGATGTTTCACTTTGTGTACATTGGGAAGAATGTAGAAGTATGGAACGAATGGATTTTCTCAGCCAGGAATTTTGCTTTCTGTTTGGTAATCCAATTGTTCTTTTTGGCTGCTGCTTCCATATATGGATGTCTTCAGTATTATCGTGAGCTGGATCTCTTATAATTTGTCTTCTCATTTAATAATTTGAGACATTACATTCCTATAATTGTCTCTTTGTAGTATCACAATTGCTCCGTCTTTATCAGGTGGTTTGATTACAGCAGTCTCCAAGCATCAGTTAGTTCCCTTAGTGCCTGTTACTCTTTTTTCTCAGATTGTGGTAGTACTCACTGTTGTGGTCCTTCAATCAGTCTACGTCTTTTGTGACCATCTGTTTAAAGGCTAATAAATCAGGGGGCATTAATGTGGGTTTGAGGATTAGAGGTGGACTTATTTCTAAGGCCTGCATTTATTTTCTGGGTTTTCTCCAAGAGTTTGCTTATTGGAAAAAAAAATTTTTTAGACTCATTTTACAAAAAAAGAAAAACCTTTAGCTGCTCAACTGGTAGTTGGAACATGTCTTGTTGTGTAGTTGGCACTAAGTCGAGGCCTTTATTAAGTACTTTAATGGTTGAATCCATCTGAGTGGTACTTACCTACTTTGGTTAGGCAAAGACACCAATGATGAAACATGCCACTCACTACAAACTGTGGGTGAGCTGTCTTCCCCCAATGTATGTAATATATCTGTGAAGCATTAGGGGACTAACTAATAGGTCAGTCCCTGGTAAGGAGCACCTCTTTGTTTAAAAGTGTGAAAATTGGGCGGGGCATGCACAGGCATATCCCCCACTCTCTCTCACCTGATGTTATGGAATATCTGCACATGAGCACCACCAGGGTCGTGAAACATGCTCCTAGGAGCCCCAGAATGGTGGCTGCAGTCTGCGTCTACTTACATGGATGGCACGGTACCCAACACGTAGTCCTGGATTCACGTAATCTGTATGACCATCTGCTGCTCGATCTACTGTAATTGTTTGAATCTCCATAGAACACTGCACTTTCATTTTTTAAATGTGCATTTTGCCAGGTGTTGGGTGTCTGATTGTTTAACCCTTTGCTATGTGATGTGAATTATTATATTCCCCTCGACTGCTTTCTTTTAGTGACTGAACAAGTCTTTGTTTCTCAAATTAGCTTCACTAATCCTCCAATTAGTTTAATGCACTGTTTAAAAAATGATCTGAATGTCACTTGGTCAAAACAGGCTTAATACATTCTTTCATCTCAAATTTAGGGTCTGATTTAGAATTTGACAGGCGGGTAGTCCATCACACAGACGACAGCTATCCCATCTGCCGTAAAACTGCAAGTACATTAGGATGAGGATTCATACTGAGGCAGACAGGCTATCCATCACACTTGCGACAGAGTGCTGGACCACTGAGGCAGACAGGCTATCCATCACACTTGTGACAAAGTGCTGGACCCCCAAACTCTGAATCAGGCCCTTAGTTTTGAAGAGCTTAATGGTTAATTCAATTATGAAATCAGATCTGTACACATGAGACCCAATACATTGCAAAGCTCATCAAGGAGAAATTATTAAACAAATCATTTTCATCTCAGTTTCAATATGTGATCATAAAGGCAGAAACAGATAAACACAAATCTTTAATATGCTGAATAATATAAGTGCACTTAAATCTTTGATACAGCTGCATTACTTTTTTTTGCTTACTATAACTTTCATAAGTTAATTAACACCACATTAAATAAAGTCAATTTAGTCCCTAAATAGAAAATAAGTACATTTATAACTACACATCCTGCACTTTTAAATGTATGTCTTTAGACTTTTAATTGTCTTTCTGTAAGAGCTTTCTTGGATGGTAAGTCCTTTTCGTAATGTAAGCATTAGCCATCCCTGAATTAATCAATGTGCAAGTTATTGTTAGTTAATATCTCCCAGTTTCAACCTTTAATAAAATTAAATTACTTCTTCAAATTGTACTTATGTTAGAGGATATAATAGGCACATTCATGGTAGTAATTTTATAATGTCCTTAAAATATTTTTTTATTACAGTTTATGCACATATCTCAAAGAAGGCATGTGAAACCAAACTAGTCATTAAGTCCACTTGCACTAAATCCATTAAGTCTCTTGTTCAATCAATTTTCTCAACGACTTAATTATGCTTCTTGATCTCAGCCTCAAGGTAATTGGCTATTTTTTCAACTACTTGAAAGAGGATTTGTGCAATTATAAGACAATGTTCTTTAAAAAGTATTGCTATTCTAGGAGTCTGTTAATTTGTACAAATATTTAATTAGAGTCCACTTCAATGATAATGTACTGGTCTTTTAGTACATAATAAAAAGCGTTCAAGCATTTGTGGGCACATCACATATTCCATACCACAGTTGTGAAATGCTCTAACGTTACAACTTTGTATTTATACTGTCACATTAGAACATTTGAAATGCGGAACCGTGCGTGTGTTATTGTGTTAAGGTTTACCCCTTGTGTGTAGAATTGTTGTCTATCTCTTATGAGAATGTTTTTAGGTTCCTTGCACTTCATGTGCAACAATTAGTTGCATTTAGAATATGTCTATAAATGGATGGACCATGTTTAGTAGAGATCAAGTCTTTTTTCACCTAGTGGCTTGAGTGCGTATGTAAGTATTTTGTTCTTGTGATATTTAAGAAGTAGCTTTTTGGAACTCCCCCACGTGCATTTGTACCTTCCCTATGGCCTTTTGCAAGCTCTCTCCTGTGTATTGTCACATTTGGAATTCATTCATCGACACATTCTTTTTTTTTCTTTCAACCTGTAATCGTCCATAACTATCCTTTTTTTGCACAGTGCGTGGGTACAAGGTTTCCGTGAATTAGGATCTGGTTTTGAAGCTTTATGAAAAGACTAAGGTATTCTAACCTTGGCCACATGTCCATTGCTGAAACACAGGTGTCTTATCACATTCTTTGACTGAGACACCTGTCATTCGTCTCACAATCCATTTCCATGATGAGGCAGACAACGACCCCATCACCATGGACTTGTCTACATCATCATGCAGTCAACAAACCAGTAGACAAAGTTCAAGTAGGACAGCATTAAAAAGACCTCCTGTTATATCATCCTTAGCAACAGATACACACCTTTGTTTGGATAAAATCTAAGAATTTATACATTGCATAAGCTAATAGGCCCTTAGAACAAGAATGTGAAATTAATCAAAGCATAAGGGTAAAGTCAGATTTACAGATGTGTTGGAATTTGTTCTTGCAAAGGGGGAGGGTAATAGCCAAGTTTTGCTGATGTTTAGCCATTATAGGAAGCAGTCTGAGCTCCTTTCATTACCAAATGAGAGTAGAAAAGGAGGCCGTGCCCTGTAAAGTTGAGAATTGTAAGTATAGTAAACTATTGACTACCTTTGTACATTGGGAAACACTTTGATCTTTCCTAAGATCTTCCTGAGCGCCTGTTGGATTTCCTTTGTTCTTATTGCGTAGACTATTGGGTTTAGAGCCGGGGGCACAAGATGGTGCAGAATAGACAGCAGCACGTGGACATGGCGTGGGAGGGAATGACTGGACTGATTCGACACCAAGATGAAGACTATGGTGGAGTAGAAAAACAAAATCAGGATCAGGTGTGAGCTGCAAGTGCTGAATGCCTTGAGGGCAAATCTTGAACAGTTCAGCTTCAAGACAGCTCGGATGATCATATAGTATGAGAAGATAATGAACAGGATGTCCACGCCATACACAACGCTTGTCACAGCCAGCATGTACAGGCTGACAGCAGTAGAGTCGTCAGGGGATAGTGTCACCACTGCTCGGGTTTCACAAAAGCAGTGTGCAATGCTGTTCCGTGAACAGTAGTTTCTAAATGCTGCTAGGAGTGGTAGTGGCAAGGATAAGATCAGGCTCCTTCCCAGCATGAAAGCTGCTGCTTTTAGTACCAGTCCCGTGGTAATGATGCTGGGATATCTTAAGGGGTGGCAGATGGAGATGTACCGGTCAAAGGCCAGGATGAGGAAGAGTGCGGACTCCATGCTCACACAGGAGTAGATGAAGTACATCTGAGCAAAGCAGGTGATGTCGTCAACTGCAATGGCATCAAACCAGAGGACGGCCAAAGTCTTAGGTGTGCTTACAACGCACAGGACCATGTCCAGCGCAGCGAGCATGCTGAGCAAGTAGTACATGGGATTTTGCAGTACTGGCACCGCAAACACTGTAGTCATGAGTAGGCTGTTGGCCACCAAGGATGACAGCATAAGGACAACAAAGGTAATGGAAAGCACATAGCGACCATTGTTGAACTCTGGGAAACAGAGCAAATAAAACTCTGATACGCTGCACACTGTGCTGTTTGAGGTCTCCATGATGGTCAGAAACTCGTATTATCTGCTTGTTTTAAAATCTGTAAAAGAAACAAAAAGTAAGAGTTGGGTTATAAAAGCTACCAAAACACCACATTGAAAACCATGCGTTGCAGAAATGGCTCTCTGAGTTAAGCTCAGAAAAGAAGGGGCATACCTTTTAGTGAATATCAGGGAAGTCCTCACTGATTTGACATTTGAATAGAGTATATGTCTTTCGTTTGCTAACTATAACTTTATATGAATGATTTTTTAGTTGAAAGGTAAACTTTTACTGGTGGTTGTGTGGATACATGTGGTAGATGTGTGGTAGGTGTGGTGGTGAATGATAATGCATTTGTATGATGTTGCAGCTTGCCGAC
This sequence comes from Calotriton arnoldi, assembly GCA_963921515.1. Classification (NCBI taxonomy): domain Eukaryota; kingdom Metazoa; phylum Chordata; class Amphibia; order Caudata; family Salamandridae; genus Calotriton; species Calotriton arnoldi. Next base: position 141,917 of record CAWUFW010017982.1, read on the forward strand.
TGTTCTGCATGGCCTTCAGGTCTATGTAGTGGAGGTTGATTGAAAAGCTTAGCCGCAGGCTAGTCCCTGGGCAAATCCACATTGCTTCTAACCCATGCTGCCCATAATCTTTGTTTTTTTCCAATTAAGGGCTGCCCCAGAAAATTGTCCTCCTATACAGCCAATCACGAGCCGCACATGTAGTTTGTTGTTAAACTGAAGTTTGGTACCTCATCTTCCGTGAAAATCTGTCATAGGTATTAGTTACCCAAAGCTTTTCAACCCCTTTACATTTACCACTCCCTGGTCAGATCTGGATGAAACCTCAGATCCTTGCACAGGGCTTAACTTGACAGACAAACTGAATGCCATAAATTCACTTTCTGGATACATTCTGTGTAAATATTTCAAAGGATGCCAAAGCTGTTAACAAACAACCAATTGTTGACCCCGACACTGACAGGTCTGCATGAAATCAAAGTATCAAAAGTAAGTTAAACAAATGTCTGCCACATTTCATGTAGATGTATGGAGAAGATCCCCTTTAACTGTGCCTCCACTTGACAGAATAGAGGGGGGAAGTGCTCATTTGCTAGCAATTTTGCCATTTTGTCAGGGACCTTGCCATCCCCTGTTGGGGGAAGAGGGTGTGGTACTCCTACACACTCAATAAACCCACTCTGGTTAGGTCAAAACATAATTCTGAGGGAATCTTTGCTCAGCTGTGGTGGCTATGCCACAATCAGCAGGCAATCCACAGAGAGGTGCATGTTAATCAGTAACAAATGTTTGGGTCTAGCTCTCTGAATTCAATGTTTTCAGTGGCATCATCAACAAGCATATCTCCCTAGGGCAAATGAAAGAATGCAATATAGTCCACCTGAGTGGGCCTGGGTAGTCCATGCCTCATTAGGAAGCAAATCAAATGGGCGAAAAACACACAATGTAGCGGTTGTGCAAATACAGTACTTACAATATTGGAATTTAATTTACATGACAGAATTAAAATTAGATCTTTTTAAAATTTAGATGGAATTATACATGCTGTCATGTTTACTCTGATAGAGGTCATATGATGGGTATCACAGACTCATTCCACCTACATTTGAAGATGGCCTGTGTAATGCTCACCTTTCAATTTTACTGGAAAGGAAATGCTATTGAGTAGAAACATACAGAAGTCTGGGCTTTATTTTTCCTGGGAGAAGGTTATATCTGATATAATGTATGGTACCAAAGCAATTCTGAACCTGACCAAGTTCCCAAAGGATGAGCCGAATGTACTTTAGAGACTTCTTGATTTACCTCAGATGCGTGATTTACCTCTATCTGTGTGTAGGAGGAATAGGTTCAACAGTGGGCAAGAGGTAAAGAAGCAGAGAATTTTCTTTATGGCAACTGATGAGGTGCTCTTTGAAGAGCTAAACTAAGAGCTCTTTTCTGAACAACAGGTAGGATGTGGCAAGACTAATATTAGAAGTGTATTACTTCAGATCCTAGGTGTGTAGCTGAAAAAGCTTTGTCCCTACTTTTTAGGTCAAGCCCAGCGGCAGCGTGCATGCGCTGCTCGCTCTGCGAGACTGCTGTAGTAGAGTATGGGAGAGAAGCCACGCCCACTCTCCTCCCATATTTTTCATTGGCTTGTGTCATTGTCTTTCGTAAATGGTGCCTTCGGATTAATTAATAGGCTTGTTAGTCCCTCCTTAGTACGTCCTTGTCTTCATTTGTAACCTCCCATGGCTACTGGCCCTTTTACTTTGGTGGTTACACAGGACCTGTTATTTAGTCTGTAAGCACTATTTACTTATTCAGTTTCTCTTATTGCAGGCCGGACATGCGCTGCTTCAGCTGAAACCGCTTGTGTTTTTTTAAGCAGCACGGCCGCCCCCTACCACGGGCGCCTGCTTTCAATCACTTTAACCCGGCATTATTTTGTGTCTGTTTCAACCTCCCCCCTCCCCCCCCCCAAGTAAAATGGATTTAGAAATGATTAGCAAATTAAGTCATGTGAATTCCAGGTAATCGTGTGCTAATGGACTGAAGCTGACAACAGCACATCTGTGTTACATGTCATCTGCACTAAGCAACCGGATGGGTTGTTTTCAAAAGCCTGTTTTATTAATAACACCACCACCACTACCACCACCACCAATACCACCACCACCAATACCTCCACCACCATCAATACCACCACCTCCACCACCACCAATACCACTACCAGTACCACCACCAATACCACCACCACCAATACCACAACCACCAATACCAGCACCACCACCAATATCACCACCAATACCACCACCACCAATTCCACCACCTCCAATACCACCACCAATACCACCACCACCACCAATACCACCACCAAAACCACCACTACAAATACCACCACCACCAATACCACCACCAATACCACCACCAATCCAATACCACCACCACCAATCCAATACCACCACCACCAATCCAATACCACCACCACCAATACCACCAAAACCACCAATACTACCACCACCAATACCAATACCACCACCAATACCACCACCAATACCACCACCAATATCACCACCACCAATATCACCACCACCAATACCACCACCACCACCATCACCAATACCACCATCAATACCACCACCAATACCACCACCAATACCACCACCACCAATACCACAACCACCAATACCATCACCACCACCAATACCACCACCACCAATACCACCACCAATACCAATACCACCACCAATACCCCCACCAATACCACCACCAATACCACCACCAATACCACCACCACCAATACCTCCACCACCACCATCAATACCACCACCTCCACCACCACCAATACCACTACTAATACCACCACCAATACCACCCCCACCATCAATACCACCATCACCAATATCACCACCAATACCACCATCACCAATACCACCACCACCATCACCAATACCACCACCACCAACTCCAATACCACCACCAATACCACCACCACCACCAATACCACCACCAATACCCCACTACAAATACCACCACCACAAATACCACCACCACCAATCCAATACCACCACCACCAATCCAATACCACCAATACCACCACCACCAAAACCACCAATACTACCACCACCAATACCAATACCACCACCAATACCACCACTAATACCACCACAAATACCACCAATACCACCACCAATATCACCACCACCAATATCACCACCACCAATACCACCACCACCAATACCACCAATACCACCAGCACCACCACCACTACCACCACCACCACCAATACCACCTCCACCAATACCACCACCAATACCACCACCACCAATACCTCCACCACCACCAATACCATCACCACCACCAATACCACCACCAATATCACCACCACCAATACCAATACCACCACCACTTCCAATACCAATACCACCACCAATACCAATACCACCAATACCAATACCACCACCACCAATACCACCACCACCAATACCACCACCACCGCCAATACCACCACCAATACCACCACCACCAATACCACCAGCACCACCACCACTACCACCACCACCACCACCACCACCAATACCACCACCACCAATTCCACCACCACCACCACTACCACCACCACCACCACCAGTACCACCACCACCAATACCACCACCACCAATACCTCCACCACCACCACCAATACCACCACCACCAATATCACCACCACCAATACCAATACCACCACCACTATCAATACCAATACCACCACCAATACCAATACCACCACCACCAATACCACCAATACCACCACCACCACCAATATCACCACCAATACCACCACCACCAATACCACCACCAATACCAGTACCACCACCACCAATACAATACCACCACCAATACCACCACCACCAATATCACCACCACCAATACCACCACCACCAATACCAATCCCACCACCACCACCACCAATACCAATACCACCACCAATACCAATACCACCACCTCAGCGCCTCTCACTCACTAGTAATAGCAGGGGCACTGTACGAGGCCGGAGCTGCAGCTGAGACCCTCCCTCCCTCCCTCCATGCCTGCCATAAAGCAGACCCCCCGCCCTGCACCAGGAGGTGAAGCCAGGGCCCTACTACAGCTGGAGTGTTTTTTATTAGGCCAAAGATAGCAATGACATTACACAATGCCACACTGCACACTCAAATCACGGAGAGGGCAGGATATAGCGCACCCCTCCCACTCTTCGTCCTGAGCCGCGACAGTGTAATCACAGAGCGAAAGGTGTTGGAGTGCTATGTTCGTGTTTATAGCTCGGATCATATGTAGCTCTCACTTCACACTTTTCTGTGTAATTTACAACACATATACATCTTCTTCACTGCACTATTTATCACTACTTTGAAGATGTCGCAGGCCGGTCTCTTCCTCTGATATTTACAATCTAACAAGTGGTCGAGAAGGCCCTTTATTGCAATGCAATAGGTCTCGCATTTGAGAAAGTTTAAGCTATTAGTATTGTAAATGACAATGCCTTTTATTTATGTTTTAAAACCCAAAACATAAATAAAAGGCATTGTCATTTACAATGCCAATAGTTCAAACTCGCGTGAATGCGAGACCTATTGCATTGCAAATGCTTGTTTCTTTCGGACACTTCTTGCATTCACACCTATCAATATTACAACTCCTTGGTTTGTGACGACCTCCTCAGGCTTTGAAATGGTCATCTAATTGGGTGGACACTGTCTTTTTACTGGCTTGTATGTTTTACAGCAAACGTAATGTAGATTTGGAAGGTAGTAGATTTGGGTATAGTTATGTCGTATTCTTTCAGACCTGCCTGCAGCAGAAAGGACATACTTTGTAGAGACTAGTATATTTTCATGGATGCCAACTTGCGACCATGGAAATGGAAGACAACCTTGGGACTGAAGTCCTATTCTCTGATGCAGGGTTTTCTCCTTTGGAGGAAGTACAAGGCTGATTTAAATTTCTTGGTGATAACAGTTCTGAGTGAGCAGACACTGCCAATGTAGTCACCAAGTCAATTGGTGTTTGTGTAGAGTTGTGGTATATCTCCATATAGCTCAGTATCAGAGAATCGGGTCTGATATGGGCTTTTTTGGCATTCTTGGAGCACAGAAGAAATTCTGACAGCTAGACCTCCATGCTTGAACAAGGACGACGGAGTCTTTCAGTCAGGTGATTTCTGCGATGATTTGAAGTTTTTTTCTTTTTGTATCTACAGATACCATTAATTTTTAAGTGAACAGAACCCTTTACAAACCCCCTACTTTATTAGTGTCCTCATTCTACTCTGAAAACTGCCCACAAAATATTCTTCTGCAAGTCAATATATTGTGGAGAATTTCTAACCACAGGGCCTGATTAACACTTTTGTGTAAGTTTGATATTTTGTTCGGCGCAAACTACGGGGCATATTTATGAGAGGCTTGAGTCATGTTTGCACAACGCAAAGTGCTACATGCATGACACAAACCACTAAGTCAGATTTTTGAAGCCACGTAAAGTCACTTTGTTCTCATGCAACTCCCATGGATTTTGACACATTCCCAGATTTAGAAGACCTTGTAAACCTGGGGATGTGCCAAAGTCTTATACCTTTCCAGGGGAGGTGTAACAAGAACACATTTCTAGATTTTGCCTCTTTTCTTCCTCTTTCAATGTGTGCTGCAGTGTGCCTCCCAGGATTGTTTCTGTGCAGGAAGTTGCCCCGTCCTGTGCAAAAACAATCCTGCATGCAACATTGGCACCGCTGCATCATGGTGCAAGGATGCCGGAGTTGGCACTAGGCTGCCAAAAGGGTGCCAATGCAAGGGAAAGGACAGGAATGTACCATATTGCCATAAATACGGCACATTCCTGCCCTTTCCATGTCACACAGTGCAGCGCAGCATGGTGACTTGCTGTGTTGCATGACGTCCTCATAAATGAGGCCCAACGAAGTTAATTTTACTAATTGTAATTTTTTGATTTCGGAGGCAGTCGGGAGGGAGAACTCCACAAATAAAAAGAAAGGACAGGCCTATCTTTCTTATGTGCAGAGTCTCAACCATGTGTGCGGAGTCTCCACAGTAAAATTACTATTAGTATAATGAAACTCGAAGTTTGTGAATACCCAAAAAATTGTAAACTTACACAAAAGTGTAAGTTTACCTTTGTGAGTCAGGCACAAAATGGCATTGCAGGTGAGAAGACCACTAACCATTTTCTACAAGATGTATCTTCTGCAAGACAATCTTTAAGCAATATAAATATGTGTCTGTAGATAAAATGTTGCAAAATCCAGAATTTCTTTGTAAAGGATTTCAGAGTTCTCTTTAAATCTTCACAAAAGTTCTGACAAAAATGTTCCAACTTTGCACATTTCTCCCTACACTCCAAATTCTATGATATTTATCAATTGTTCAATTAACACATGTAGACATATAACTAAAATTAAAGACACATTTCAAATATAATCACTTTGGCTTTGCATGCACACAAGCACACAAGCTATGGGTACACATGTGCACTTGGAGCACGCAAACATGCTCAAACACTGTCACAGGTTCAGCCGTCATCTTTTTAAAAGTCAATATGCATATGAAACACCCTCCAGATGCGAGCACTACCACAGAATAGATCAAATTAATCTGCTATCAGATAGATTATTTTTTATCCCTTCCCTCTTACAAATTAATATTGTAAATGAGAATAAAGTGAATTTGTGTACGAGTGTCCCCCAATAAAGTATTAAAGCTCAACAAGATAACACAACTGCTATTCCACACCTCAAAAGATTGAAAGGCGGAGTCCTGGGAACCAAATATAGCACACGGGTCTCTGGTGTAGGCACCCGAACCCACACAGCTTTCTTGCCACCTTTACCAGCGTTCTTACTGCTAACCTAAATTAGTTGGTTCAAGTGACCCCATAAAGGTACAGGAGTCTGTTGTGTTGAAGTGTGGTGTAGACTGAAGCTTGCGGAGCATTCATCTCTGCCTCGCCCAGTTTCAGCACCAGGTGAAGTGTTTTTTCAATCATAAATTTGTTTCTTCAGCTCGAGGAGCTTCCAAAGTTCACGTTCCACACTCTTTGACCTACCTGCAGCTGTGACCGATGGGGCGTGCCCCCTCGCACCTCAGAGAAATCCCACAGACCCCTTGCGCCTTCTGGGCACTGAGGCGGTGGGTCCGCAGGCCTGCTGCCCCAGCTCCCTTCGACTCCTCAAGGCCACCTCTAGCCACTACTTCCTCAGAATGATGATTTCCAGGCCGCTGGGGCTAGCACGTCTTTTAATGGCAGACTCCCACCCCTCGGTCAGGAAAAGGGCCTGGCAGGTATGAGGCATGTCCCTCGAGAAGCTGACAGAGCTAGGTATGTAGCACCAGGCCCACCTTTAGGGCAGTGCGGCCGCTGCAGCAGCAGAGAGGAAGCACTGATGATAAGCCTTTGGCCAGCTGTGAAACATTGGTCCACCTCTAAAAAGCCCCCGTCAATCATCTGATTCTACAGATCTGGACTTCAATTATGTTTTCTGTGGTAACGAGGTCCACGCAGGAAGATGTAGTTCAAGATGTTTTATTGTAGTAAGTTACAGGCTATGTAGATCAGCCCCACCAGGAGCAGCCAGCATGCTGCTCAGCCCACTCTCAACTGTGACTTCTCCTCACAGGCTCCCAACATTCCTAAGCACATCATCACCGCAACATTCCACTGGCTGAGTAGATAGTTAAAATGGTATGACAATAAAATAGACAGGATACCAGGATACTACATATCCCCCTTTCTTATATAACAAAAGCAATTAAGATAGTAAAGTGAAAAGCGAGAACCATAAATGAGAAAAGAAAAAGAATACAGAAACAGCATAAACGATGCAAAGAAGTGAACAACAAGGAGGGAACAGAAAGATAGGTGGAGGTAGAAAAAGAGGAAGCGACAGATGAAAAAACAGATAAATATAACCCATCCTCCCTTCTATAAATAACAACAGAAAAGAGTAGGAAGACCCAGCGAAAGAAAACAACGAGGAAAAGACAAAACATGAAAGCACCAATGACTACCCCTCAGACACACCTACTGGCCAGGCAGGCAAGCGAGAAAGCAAGGCATAGCACAACACAACAAAACACTGGACTACAACCAGACACACACACATTGGAGAAGGAAGAGTAACCTCAAGCGGAAGGAAGAACAAATTAAAAAACGAACTACGATAAAAGAAAGACAGAGGACAAAGAAAGACAGACAACAAGGATAAATTCCAGAATTCACAGGACTGAACACGCGAAAGAAACAGGGAAGATGAGAGGAAAATACAATAAGATCCCTCATCCAAACCCCAATACCTTATTGACAAAGTAATTTAATATGAACAAACATTACGTTGCAAAATTGACAATGTAATATATAAATAACACAAATGGGACTGAAACCCATGAAACACACCCTATGAAAGGGTAAAGATGTACCCAACGTATGTGAGAATGGGAGGACTAAAACCCATGACCAACCCCAACTACGAGGAAAAGGGGTCAGAAGCTATTATGAACGGGACTAAAACCCATGAAAAGATAGCCCTTGTAAAAACAACAGCATGTAAAGGTCACATGCTGTGCAGTGAAGTAATGGGACTAAAACCCATAAAACACAAGTAAGAGAACATGGGACTGAAACCCCTGACCTACCCTAAGACAAAAGGGAGGATAGATATAGTTAACTAACGTCTATGGGTGTGAACCCATAATCTGTCCCTAAGGATAGGGATGGTTAACTAATGCAAAAAGGACTAACACCTATGCATAGATCCCTTGAAAGAGAATGGGAACCCTAAGTAACCCAAGAAGGCAAATGTATTGCAAATGGGATGTACAGTAAAGACATGGGACTAAAACCCATTCGTAGCGTGACACGTATAATGAGGACATGGGACTGAAACCCATTCGTAGCGTGACACATACAGTGAGGACATGGGACTAGAACCCATTGTAACGTGAAACAAACAGAGAGGACATGGGACTGAAAACCATTCCCAGCGTGAAAGAGAACAAACCCCTTAAGCCAACCCTCAATAAAGGGATAACTGTGAATGCCACCCATAAAAACACATGGGCACCTAAATGTATGAAAGCGTAAACCGTGGCATCACAAAACACGAACATTACTTCCATAAGTATACATAAACAATTCCAATTGTAGTACAATTATAAACTAAATCCCACGCCGGTGAGCGACCTCTCACCCGAGTTCAACTAGACAAAAAGAACACTCTTCTGTAAGAGAACACATTGTAAACATGCCAATTCGTAGAAACACAAAAATACTGTAAATAGTAAGCATGACACATAAGGGCAAAAGTGAAAACATTTGCAGCAAACAAACTAGAACAATTTCTACAAAGTATGCACTTATAAACTGCTCCAGACACTGTAGCTCCAGACACTGTACATTTGAAAGATGGAGCTTCTGACCTCAGACAGTATCGTGTGCCAGACATTTTTTGAACACAGCAGACAAACTTCACACCGAAGATCAGTGTGAGAAGAATTCCTTGCATATCGGCAACCAGTCAATTTGAACACTGTCACCAGATAGCAGCCGAAGAAAAGAACAAAAACAAAACTGCCACTCACGACTGGAAGTCAAAGAAGTGTTTAGATGCCTTCGTGCGTGTGAATAATTGACCCCGGAGAACGTAAGAAGATCCTCTAAAACAGCAGATATTTTCGTGGAAACAACACGAAGAGACAGTGAGAAGGAAATCTCATCACGCCGCACACGCCACATAGGAACAAGCGGTAAAAACATGGTTGGCATCATGACGACTGAACAATCCTTGACAACCGCCGTGGCAGCCAACCAAAACATTGCGGCACGTCGTCTACGTTGTGCCGAATGGCTCACGGCACGCTCATGCGCCAAATAGTATCACAGGGTATTACACAGAGGAATACCTTGAAGTCACTGTGGATCCTCGAGGGACACGTGTGGCATGAGGCGTGAGGTAAGATGCACGCGCATTTTAAACAGACCAACAAGGCGGTTTAACAACCAAAGTTTAGGCATACCAACGTTGTAAAAAAATGTAGAGAAACTCACCACATTTATTATAAAATAGGACGCAAATAGTCCCCTTCATAACAGCGGTTGCCTTTTCAGATGAACCAGAGTAGACTTTCTCACACTCGCAGTATGGCCCGACGAAACACTGGAGCCAAATAGTAGAAACACAAAAATAATTTCCACTGTTTGTGCCGCTTGTCAAAACTGACCAGGTGAATATAGAAGGCACGTGAATAGGCAGTGTGGGACGAAAAAGGCAAACTCCATGATACTCTGGCTGTAATGTCACAGAAAAATACATTTTTCAGTGCAGCTGTCCGGTTGCCATAAAACGAGGCACAAAGATGACGGGTTACAACCAGCACCAAACATTCAACTGTAGACAGCATAAGTAAGCGCTGTGTTACTTGCCATGAAAGTTTGTGAAATAAGGCATACTTTCCACCTTTGTTGACAGAAAAGATTACCCATTCTCATTGATGTATTGAAATACAACAGGCTCAAAAGGATTTTCCAGAAGTAAATTGACATGTATGATGACTGAAACTGTCCTTTTGAAATAAAAAATAAAATCCTTAATAGGTAATCCAGATGAGCACAAAATGCCTTGGCTAGGGCTGTCAGATGGTGATGACACTGGTGGGGCTGCTGTGCGTTGTGCTTCATTTTAACTTGTTTCTTGATTACATCTCCTATGTTCTGACAGAAACATCTTGCTATCTTCTTGTCGTCTTTGTTATACTGTGAAGAACATCTTGGTTTCTCGCTTATGGTTTTCTGTGGATACCTCTTGCCTGTGACTGTCCCTTTTGTAGTTAGTTTCATCTTTTGGTCCTCTGTTGATTTACAGGTCCCAGAGATCCGCATGTAGAGCGTAGGTAGTCACCAACTCGTCGCCAAATAATTGTGGTAACGAGGTCCACGCAGGAAGATGTAGTTCAAGATGTTTTATTGTAGTAAGTTACAGGATTTGTAGATCAGCCCCACCAGGAGCAGCCAGCATGCTGCTCAGCCCACTCTCAACTGTGACTTCTCCTCACAGGCTCCCAACATTCCTAAGCGCATCATCACTGCAACATTCCACTGGCTGAGTAGATAGTTAAAATGGTATGACAATAAAATAGACAGGATACCAGGATACTACATTTTCAAAATAAGCAAGGCTACAATTCCTTACATTGTTTTTGATTACATAAATAACTGAATCTGCAGGCACTGACTCCAACAGCCCCGCCAGTGCACACACACACATCACTCATACCGAGTTAGGATTTGTGGATAATGGTTCATCATACACTCAGGTCTCTGGCAACCGGAAATCAGAGCTCATAAATGTGTAATCGAGGAATATCAAAGTCTAAAGATACAAGGGAAGGTATTGATTTCTGGAAAGCTCTGAGTCTGATTGTCCGTGACAGATGAATGATCTCTAGTGTTTGTTCTAGCTTATAAAGAGTTCCTTACCGCAATGTTTTCCATTCTCTCTTCGTGAAAATGCCTACATTCACACATAACTAAGTGGATGTGCCCAAACTTGAAAATAACTATGCCGTGACGTTGGACTTGTGAATGACATGCTGATGAACAACAGTCTATCCGCGCCTCTCTCCGCTCCCTCACCTGTAGCCCAGCGCTCTTCCCTTACTCCTACCCAAGCTTTTCCCCTTCCTGGCTCTCCTGTACTCCCTGCCTTGTTGCCTTGCTTTGCGCTGGGCTTGGGCTGCGAGAAGGAGCAGAAGCTGCTGACCGTACCTCGGGCCGAGCTAGAGGCCCAGACATGAGCTTGGGCTGGAGGCAGACATGTTGCTGGAATGGCAGGCACAGCAGCACCAGCAGCGAGCATTACTGGTAAGAAGGGGGGCTCCATGGGGGATGGGGCAGTGCCAGTGGGGATAGAGAGGGGTCTGCCTCAGGTCACGTTTAGTGCGGCTGAGTGGCGGGCATCTTTACTCTTTGTAACAGTGTAAAAATTGAAAACAACTTTTTTTTCTCTAATCTTTTGTTGCTGCCTGTGATCTTCTGCTTGCTCTGCCTTTGAGCAGGTTTTGAATTCCATTTCCAACAGTGGTTCTAGGACAAAGCGAAACTCAGCGGAATTCCACTGAGTTTTTATGCAACTCAGCGGAATTCCACGTAGTGCAACTCCACGAGCTCCGCCCACCCCTGGAGCAGGGCTGGTTGCTCGGTGCTGGGGCAGGTGGGGCCGGGTGCAGAGCGAACAGGCAAGTATGGCATCATGCATCTTGAGGTCCTCGTGGTCCGGAGCAGGCAACTTGGAGAGGCGCTCTCCGGACAGCTGCACCACTCAGGAAGTGGGTCTCGGGTGTCTTGATGTCCCTCTATGGGTGCTTGCTTCTGGTGCTCGGGAGTCCATAGTGGACTCTTCTTCTTGGTTTTTACAGTTGGAGGTTTGGCATCCCAGGAATTGGTACACCGCAGCTCCAGTAGGTCCTAGTGCCTCCCAACTTGGTGGGGAGTTATATCTCACCCTTTTGAGCTGTTGTACCTCTTCTTGCTTCATTGCTGCATCAAGGTTGTCAGGGAGCAGCAAGTCAACAAACCGGACTTCACAGGATTGGTGCCTGCGGTCTGCAGGGGAGTGTTACCTTCACTCCAAGGGAGCTTCACTGCGCTTTCTTAAGGCCTGGAGGTGCTCCGGGGTTGTTGGAGTCCTTTCAGGTTTCAGGACGACACAGCAGCAGCAACTGTCGAGTTCTAGGAGCAGCAGCCAGGATTTGGCACCTTTTTCTTCTGCAGCAGCTCTTCAACTCTCGAGCAGCAGGTCTTCTTTGTCCTGATCTTCTCTTGTCTGTCAAATCTGATATTCACATCTCAGGGTGCCACCTAAATACTGAATTTAGGGGCATTATAAGGGGAGGCAGGTAGTAGCTAATGGGCTACTTACCCTTAGGGAGTCTACACCCTCTAGTGACCACTTCTTGTGGGAAGAGGCACTACCCTAGCTCTGATTGGAGGTTTTCCACCATTACAAGATGGTAGAATTTCAGTAGAGGGGTTCACATTGCGTGCCCGACCCTAGGGGTGGTGTAGGCTAAGTGGGGACCCTCCTCCTCATCTAACTTATTTTCTAGCCTTTCCTCCTGCCAAAAGTGGAGCAGGAAAGAGGGCTTGGACCCCCCCGCCCCCCACTATCTGGAGGTTCCTGAGTTGCATTTCAAAGTTGCCATTACCTTTGAAGTTTCCTGCCCAGGAAGGCCATCCTGCCATGGAGGAGGTGTGAACCACCTCCGCCCAGAGCAGACTTTGTCTCTGTCCTTTGAGAGCTCTGGCTCTCACCCCCTGAGGTCAGAAACATGTCTGGTAGTGGCAGGCTGGTGAAAGGAGTCAGGAACCACACCAGTGATTGGTAGGTTTTCAGGGGACCCTCTAAAAGGGTCTCCTGTGTGAATCTATTAATAAATTCACCAATGGCACCAGTGAGGAGTTATTAAGACAAGATGTGTGGTACCAACCATCTCAGAAGTCAATTAAGCCACCATGGAGCTACCAAACTCTTGTTGACAAGTATCCAGCTCATGTACTCCTTATGGCTTCCCTGTTCACTTGCAACATCCCAGAATAGACTGGGCATTGTAGGGGCATATCTGCTCATGCAGGTATGCCTATACACTTGATATAGTGCACCCTGCCTTAGGGCTAAAGGCCTGCCATAGAGGCGACTTACGAATATGTTATGCAGTGCATGGAAGGCATGGCACAAAGGGCTGTGTGTCAGGTCGATTAATTGGATTTTCCTCAACCAAAACACACAGCCTGTAATTGCAGAGTGCATAGGCTTGGTTAGGGGTCCATTGGGTGGCACAGTCAGTGCTGCAGCCCCAGAGGACCATTTTCAGGGGAAAGAGATCTGGCACTGGAGACCTGGTTAGCAGGGACCCAGTGTACTTACAGTTCGAAATTACATCAGACATCAGGCAAAAAGTGGGGGCTAACCATGCCAAAAGAGGTACTTTCCTACAAAGGCGCTCAGCTTTGCTTCTGATCAGAAGCTGCATAATAAATAGGAAAAAAGGTAACCACAGCCATAAACAAAGCAAATAAACCCACATAGGGAGGGAACAAACATTGTACTGTAATCTAAGCAATTCAATGCATTGCAGAAATAACAATCACGATGGAATACTTGCCTCAGTGTCTTTAAAGGAGATAAAAATTCTTGACTTGAATGCTTGAAACCTTTTCATTCCATGTCAGGACCGGAAGCTCAGATTATGTTTGTTCAAATCTTGTCCACCATCACAGAGGCTGCATTCATAATAGGCTTATAATAAAAGTTTAAAGTAGACCAATCTGTAGTCTTCATAATATCCTCAAAACGAGAACCCAAAGCAAATGACTTAGACGCCATAGCCCACCAAACAGAATGGGCACCAAACACTCTGACATCCACATCAACTTCAGCCAACAATCACTTGACATAATGTGCCAGGGTGGCAGATGCCACAGGACCAAAGGGTTTCTGGAACGCAACAAACAACTGACCAGCTGGGTCCCATCTTACATGTTAAGTAGCCAGCTCATAAACATTAAGGCATTGAACAACACACAGCTGAGGATGATCTGGAAAGCTTGGGTATCAAATGCATGAGGAAAAAGTCTTTGTACATCTAGTACTTTGGAAAGAAACCCCATCTGGAGCAAATACTCTACCTGCAACATCTAGAGCCTTCACATCCAATACTCTGCAGCAAAAAACTGAGGCAGAGGAACAAAGTCAGATTTGCTGCCAATTGCTTTAAAGCAAAGGGACAAATTATCTGGCCAGTTTTGGATAAACCTAAGCACAACATCCACATCCCATAGATGGGAGTAGCGAGGAAGAGGGTTCGAAATGCGAATGCCTTGCATGACCTTACAAACCAAACGATGTTTGCCAATAGGTTTGCCATCAAGAAGGATATGTCCGGAAATGGCTGAGAAAAAAATTATTCTCTTATTTATAATCCAGACCATCAGGCACCAAGGAAGAAAGAAAATTGACTACATGTAGTAAGTCTGCCCCTACAGGATCAACATGTTGTGAATCACACCGACTGACCCACCAACACCATGTAGAAGCATAGTGTTTGTGGGTGCTCGAAGACCAGGTTTGGGAGACAACAAGTTCAGCCTGCTCGCCAACGACCCCTGAAAGTCACCAGGCCATGAGGTGGAGAGAGTGCTGAAACACTAGAGGATGGAAGCCCCCCACTAAGCCTGTAAATAGCTCTAGGATTTACACGAGAGATCTAGCAGAGTCAGGAACCAGGACTGAGCTCTCCAGACAGTGGTCACTAGGACTAGCTTCACCCACTGGGACCTCACCTGAGACACCACTCGAGGAAACATCAGAAAAGGGGGAAAGGCATACATCAGGTCCTGACTCCAATCCTGCAGAAAAGCATCTGTAACCAAGGCCAGAGGGTCCAGCCTCCAGCTGAAGAACGGAGGATGCTGAACGGTGAGACAAGATACAACTAGATCGATCTCACAAGGGCCCTACAATCGTGGGAAGTCACAGAAAGAGAGGAGGATGAAGTCTCCAGTCATTGGTGCCCCTCAAGAACCTGGAGTTCCAGTTGGTGATTGCATTGGCTCATCCAGGACGGTGCTCTGTGATCATGAGATTTTCCGCTGAAGGCAAAAATGTCTAAACTCTTTAGTGATCTCCAACAGAATGTAGGACCTGGTACCCTCCAGTTTGTTGACATAAAGGACAGCCGACCCATTGTCCATCTGCAGGAGGATGCAACAGGATGACTTCTGGGCAAAAGGGCTAAGATGGCAATTGACCCCACCAGGAGTTCCAGACACCCGAGGAAACCAAGTTGCTATGAGCCCTCCAGACCCATCTGCTCACATCCTATTTGATGATCACATCTGGCAGGGGATACGAAGATCGCACTGCCATTCCATGCCTCCATGTGATGAAATCACCACTCCATCTCGTTCCTGGTCTCCTTGGTTAGGGAACTAGGTCTGAGTAGAACAAACCCTTTCAGAGATGATGTATTTTCAAGCATTGAAGGGCCCGGTGATGACGCGGGCCTGGAAAAATGTCCTGGACTGAAGAGGCTAAAAGACCCACTTTCTGTGCAATCTGTTTCAAGGAAACCACATTCCTGGAGAGGAGTTTCCCCAACTCTCGCTTGACACTGCGGATCTTCTGGGCCGGCAACAATAATTACTCTGTCAGCGAATCTATCTATAAACCCAGGAACTCCACTGAGTATGTCAATATAGACTCCTGCACGTTGAGAAGAAGGGAGATAGTCCAGGCCAGGTGAGAGAAGAGAAACTCTCTCTCCTGAATCAGGAGGAGAAGATCGGCCAGTTAAATTCTGAGACGTACCCCTCATGCCCATAGGAGCTCCACAACCGGTTTCATCAACTTGCTGAAACACCAGGGGGCGGATGATAGCCCAAAGGAAAGAACAGAATTTTGTAACCATTGGTTCCTACATTGGAAGTGGTGGAATCGTCAATGAGGGGCGTAAATTGGTACAGTCAAATACGTGTCTTTCAAGTCCAATCGGACGATGCAGTTGCCTATCCTGAGTAAATCTCTGACAAGATGGATACTAGGGGTGGGCGTAACTAGCGTAATTCTCTCTAGTAATTACAACAAAATTACTTGTAATTATGCGTAATTACAAGAGAAGCATAATCCAGCATTTCGCCCTATTTTCTCAGCGCAAAATGCACCCTCTGTCCTCTGTGGACATGAACAGCAGCAGCCACTCACTCTCTCTTGGGCCCAGATTTACTAAGAAGTCATGCAAGGAAACCCAGCAAGACAACTTGCTGCACTGTGTGACGGGAGAGCAGGAATGTACCATATCTATTAGGATATGAGGTATTCCTGCTCTCTCCCTGCGCTGGCACACTGAGCATTGCCTAGTGTCAATGCAGGCAACCTTGCGACATGGTGCAAGTGTGCCTGAGTTACAAGCAGGATTGTTTTGGGGACACCTTCCTGCACAAAAAGAATCCTCTGAGGCATTTTCCTCTTTCTATGTGTGCTGCAGAAGGCAGCATACGTAGAAAGAGGGAATACAGAGGATAAAGATATTTCTCCTCGTTACACCTCTGTTGGGAAGGTGTACTATTTTGACACATTCCCAGGTTCACTATTCTTAGTAAATGTGGGAACGCGCCAAAAACAATGGGTGAATGGGTGAGAACGCCAAAACTCCAGCCATGGAATAACTTTCTAATGCAAAGTGGCACAAGGCAGCAACTGGTGCTGCCTTGCATTATCCTAGATTTACTAAACTATGCAGAGTTATGCAAGGTTGCTCTGCATGGCTTAGTAAATAACTTGAGTAACTCAAAGACAAGGCAAGCTCTTAGTAAATGTGGGATTTAGTTCGTTGTTCCTGTGCTCATGCGATAGGATTTTGCACCAAATTACCCAAGCTGGTGTAATTGCATAATTTTGGTAATTTCACATCACAAGCGTAATGTGTAATTACTGAAATTACTCTGATTACTCCGGTGTAATTGAAATTTCACCTAGACCTAACTGATACCCTCCATCTTGAAGTGGTGGTAACAGACCGGACCCAAGAACTCCTTTAGCTTCAAGACCAACTTGTAACCCCCTCTTTTTTTGGGGACCAGAAATATGGTACTGTAGAAACCCCTTGGACAACTGTGAGAAGGAACAAGACCCCTTTCTTTAGGAGGTCTTGAAGCTCCCTGTCTATCACTGCTTGTTCTGGAAGGTTAAAAAATAGAGAACGTGGAGGGATGCATTGAGAGGGGGGTCCATAGAACTCTATCTGGCAACACTACACAGTCTAGAGAACCCTTGTGTTTTGTGTAATCTGGGCCCAGTTGCAGAGGAACAATCCTACCTGACCCCTCAAAGACATTTCTATAGAAAAATCAGTCTCACCTGTGCCAGAAAGTTGAGATCTGCTATAAGAGTTGGCGCCTCTGCTGTACCTTGTTCTGCAGGAGCACGTGTGGTAGAAAGAGACCTCTCTGCCTGTGTCCTGCCAAGAAGCTTGGCGCTGATCATCGGAACCGCATTGCGGGCCTCGGAAGAAGCTACCGCCAGGCGATTGACCCCGATAATATCCGGCTGTGGCAAAAAGGCCTAACTGTAATACCTTTCTTATTGACGACTGGTCCTTGTCAAGGGAGGTTAAAGTGTTGAAAAATGTTCCCATGTCTTTTACAAAAGGGTCGCCAAACAAAAAGCCATTAGCAATGGGCCCTGCCTCTGCTGAGGCCAACTCTTCTAGCTTTGTGTTAATCTGCATAAAGATCGATTTCCTGTGCTCAGTGGAGAGCACGCAGTTGGTGTTTCCGACTTGGCAAATGGTGCACTGCACCCACCCTGCGAGGACTTCAAGATCAATGGGGGCTCTGGATTCCTTGGAGTCCACAGCCAACTCAAGGAGTTTAGCCTAGGGCCTGGTAACATCCAACAGATGGTCTTGGCACGACCTCCAGGTCCTGTCAATGCCATTTTTTGTGTCCTTGGAGAATGCTTTGAGGAAGTTGTCATGTTTGGGTCCCCTTCTGGGCAGTCAGCCACCTTGCCTTCTAAGTTAGGATGAGGGCATTCCGTGCACAGCATAGCCTGCATGTCCTTGTCACAACCCTTGCATAGACTGGGTTGCATGTAGTCTGCCACTTCTGGACAAGGGTTCCAGTTAGTGAATGGGGGTGGACGATATAGTCAGGGTCAAAGGCCAATAGGCCTCCTGGAGAGGGGGGTCTTGGGATTGAGAAGGAGGAGGAGGAGTGGCAGGCAGTCTCTTTTTAGAAGGAGAATTGTGTCAGAGTGATGGGAATCTGATGGGTCTGTGGTCAGGGAGTCGGTGTCATGCTGGTTGGAGGAGGAGGAGGCCATAGAAGTCGAGGGGGGCCAGGCCCCAAGGGAGTACATTAGATATGGTCCATCAAGAAGGACTTGGATAGTCAGGCTAGAGTCAGAATAAGGCCACTTGTCCCCTTGTGGCTTAGGGAATGTCCTTCGAGGGGCTTGGATGGGAGGAAGGGTAATGGGGACCCGTTCAGCAATAAGGCATAGTTAGCTGGTGAAAGGCTCTAACACTAGGACAAGCGTTAAGCGAATGATGGACAGAGGTGTCAAGGTCCTCCGCTACTTATTCCCCCAAATAGTACTCCTCTTCATTACAGAGCTCATATTTGTCTTGGGAATAGCCATACTGATCCATAGCTGAGGGTAGTTTAGCAGACATACCCCATTAGCAAATATATATAAGGTAGAGGAGGGAGGTGTACCAAGTACAATGGGGGGATATGATTTGCCCCAAGCAGTAGTCTTGTGGAGTGTCTAGAGGTTAGCACCTCATTATCACCATAGGCTGAATGTGATATCCAAACATTGTTAGTGAGAAAAGCACTCTGACTTTAAATGCAGAATAGCTCATTACACTATGTGCTTGGGTCCCAAGGAATAATCATTCTCCAGACAGAGTTCACCAAGCTTGCAAATGCAGTGTTGAATTCAGTCAGAAAAACAACAATTCTGGGCAGGAGAGGCTTATAGATGGCAGCTGCGAGCTGCGGCGTGCACTTTGCTGATTCTGGAACCGTGCAGCGCACCCGAAGGACAGGAGGCTGCGTGAGGCCTCGCCCACAGGGAGGATTAGCGAGAGGACTGCCGGCACCTGAGAGAGCGGTGGGAAAAGGGCTGATATTGGAGAAATGAAAAACAAATTCTTTGGGGAAAGGGGCGCTGCCCACCTGGGGAGCACTCCGCATGGCAGACACGAATAGTTAGGCTGTAATGAAGCATCAACAGTTGATATACAAATGAATAGCCATAACCTAAGCCAATTGTTATAGCGATCGAGAGAAAGGTACTTAGGTTTGGCTGCAGCAGCAAAGAAAGAGGAGGAGTCATTCTCTGTTGGATCTGATATAAGGGGTGGTGTACCCTGATTGGTTGATGGGTTTATGGGAAATGTAGTTTGTGTTTTTGCTGTTTGAATGGCTGCTGAGACATTTGCAGTAAAGACTGCGAAGCATAATCAAAGCCTCCGGTCCTGACCTAGAATCTGGTGCACCGACGGAGCAGGAGCAACGATATGGGGTGTCTCCAGCACAAGGGTAGTTTTAAAATGTCTTGCCCAAGCACTCCAAAACCATCATTTCTATCTCATATCTCACTCATGTTCTCAGCCCCTTTCCTATCATCTTCCTACTATGCTTTCTGCCCCTTTCCTTCATGCCCACTGTGCTCTTTGCCCAATGTCACTTTTGCCCCAATGTCTTTCTCGGCTCTGTTGCTATATCTTTGACCTCTTCGATCTATGCCACCTTTTTTTTCTGTGTCTCTGTGCTATCTCTTCCTGTCATCTCATTCCTCTGTGTGCCCCAATGTTGGAAATGGCCCTTTTTGTAGGGTTATCCCAAAACATTTTGCTTCTTCCTCCTTTGTTTTTCCTGACCTGTGGTCGTTGGCTATAGGACTCTGGGCACTTTACCACTGCTGATCAGTGCTTAAGTGCATATGCTCTCTCTGTAAATTGTTATTATGATTGGTTATCCATGATTGGCTTATTTGTCTTACCACTAGGTCCCTAGTAGAGTGCGCTGAGTGTGCCAGGGCTGGTGATTCAAATGCTACTAGTGGGCCTGCAGCACTGATTGTGCCACCCACAGGAGTAGCCCTAAGATGGTGTCTCAGGCCTGCCACTGCAGTGCCTGTGCGCAGTTTGTGAACTGCCATGTTGTCCTGGCCAGTGTACCCACTTGCCAGGCCTAACCCTTCCCTTTTCTTACACATTAGACACCCCTATGGTAGGCCCAAGGTACCCCCCTGGGCAGGGTGCAGTGTATGTGAAAGATAGGACATGTACTAGTGTGGGTGACATGTCCTGATAGTGAAATACTCCAATTTCGTTTTTCACTATTGAAAGGCTATCTTGCCCATAGGATAACATGGGGAATGCTGGTTAACATGGTTACCTGCATATCTTCCCATAGCAGCAAGATAGAAAGTTGGAAACTGGTACCCCTGAACTCAGAATTTAATTACACATCTTTTAGTGAAGATGGTTTTTAAATTCTAAGTTTGGAAATAGCACTTTTAGAAAGTGGCTATTTTTCTGTTCAACCTTTCTGTGTGCCTCTGCCTGTTTGTGAATTGACCGTCTGGTTTGTGAGTGACAGGGGCTGGGGGTGGCTGCAGGAGGCTGGGTGAGTCAGCACTAGGCTGAATAGACCTATCTACATGTAGAGTGGTGGGAGGAGTTGCACCTGGGTCTGAATAGGGCTGTGCCTACCTTCCACAATGCTGGCTCCAGCTCCTGCGGTGTGTCTGATGACCCTGGCCCACACTCACAAAGGAAGGAGAGGTGCGCTGGCAGAATGCACCCTGAACTGGTTTGGACTGGGTCCAGGACCCTACACACCTGAAGAACAAAGACTTTTGGGGTATAAGTAGCTGTGCTGAAACCCCAGTAAAATTAGACTACTTTTTGCCAACAAGAGGAATCCCTGCCAAAGAAGATCAGCTGAAGAGACTGGAAAGGAAGACTGCCCTTGCTGTGTGTTCTGGGGCTGACGTACAGTTTGCTGTTACTACTGAGGAAGGGGACAGGGGACTTTGCTGTGTGCTGTGTTCCCCCCACCTGCTTGAAGGAAGGACTTTGCTGTGTGCTGTGTCCTAAGAGTCTCCAAGGGCCTGAGGAGAGCTGGCCTCCTGTTAAAACTCAGGAGCACAAACGTTTACCCAAGACTACTTCTGCAATCAAGAGGAATCTCTGCCCAAGAAGATCAGCTGAAGAGACTGAGGAAGACTGCCTTTGCTGTGTGTTCTGGGGCTGACCTGCAGTCTGCTGTTTCCAACTGAAGGAGAGGAAAAGGGGGCTTTGCTGTGTGCTGTGCTCCCCCCACCTGCTTGAGGAAAAAGACTTTGCTGTGTGCTGTGTCTTGAAGAGTCTCCAAGGGCCTGAGATGAGCTGGCCACCTGTTATAACTCAAGACCATAAAAGTTAACTTAAGGACTTTCCTCAACCTCGCCCTTCATCATGCTCCGCTGTCCCTGCTGACTCTGGGCTGACCTGTGCGACCTCAGAACGCAGTGGAGGTCCTTCGTGCCGCCTGCCTGACGTGCACGGTAATTGCTTCCGACTGGGCCAAGCTCGGGGAGCCAGCGCTTTGTCCTCGCCAGCCCCCGTTGTGTCCTGGCGATCGTGAGCACGTCGCTGCTGTGTGAGGGCCCTGCTCACCGCCGCTGGCCCAGGGCAACCAACAGGTGAAGTATTGTGCCCGTAAAGATCACCGCCGCACCTCGAGCTAAGTGCCCGAGGCCGGGTTCGCCGAAGGGAGAAAGACCGCAAGGAAGCTTCACCGCTGCGGGCCCGGAGTCCGGTGACGTGTCACTGGAGCCGCGCTGGGATTGGTCCCAGCCTGCAGGGATTCCCGCCGCGTCATCGCTGGAGCCGCGCTGGGATTGGAGGAGGCGTGGGGTGTCTCCTAGCAACGAGGCCTCCACGCTCCTCTGACGTCGACGGGACGGCCTCGGAAGCCGGGAGAGCCGCGCACGGAGGAGGCTGCATCTTTGAGAGGCCGTGCAGACTGCCGAGCCCTCTTCACTCCGCCGTAACACCGGTAACTCCCGCCTGTAATTCCCTCGCCCCCAGCTGGCATTAGCAACGCACACTCGCGTGTGACACGGGGGTGATTTGATTCTCGAGCTGGCAGTAGCAACGCGCACTCGCGTGTGACACGGGGGTGATTTGATTCTCTCATTGTTTACACCTGAGTCAACCAGCGGCGCACCTCTCGCGCTACAGAAGAGCATTACCGAAGGGAACTGTGTGAGCACAACGAACAGTTCTGCAATGAACTTTTGATAACAGAAACCTACCAGTTTGTTTTTACTAGAAGCATAATAAGGAACCGTTTGCAAAGACAGAAAAACTTTATATGTATGTGCGTTTTTCTACCGTTTTGATCTGACCTAAGCTATATAAAGATATAAATATTTTTATAACAACCTGTGTGGTGTACATTTGTGGTGTTTCATTACTGTGAGTGTTGGTGCAAATACTTTACACATTGCCTTGGGGATAAGCCTGTCTGCTCGTGCCAAGCTACCCAGGGGGTGAGCAGGGGTTATCAACAGTGTGTACCCCCGTACCCTGACTAGAAGTAAGGGCCCCTACTTGGACAAAGGTACTTACCTTTGCCAACTAGAGACCCCCATTTCTAACACCCAGTAAAGTGTTTTGCATGCTGGGAGTTGTAAACATATATTTCTAATGGTAAAAACAAATATATCTAATTTAAGGAGAAGATGCTTTGTATATATATTGGACACAGTATAAACATTTTCTTCTAGAATATTGCCATTTTAATATTGATTTGCAAAATTATCATGGACAAAAATAGACACCAGCACAAGGTAAGTATGTATAGTTAGATGAATTATTCTTAACTCCTCATTTTTGTATCTTGATGATCTACATGGATGCAGAGTGAGGGTAGTGCGCCTATACTTACATGTACACAGATACATTCACAATATAGTAGTAGCTGAGGTTTTGGCAAGATATCTCTGCAGGTCGATATTTTTGTTGTCCATATTCTGACACACAACCTCTAACACTTATGTCCCAAGAACAAATTCAACCAGGAGAAGTGCAACCTCTATATTTTCAAATGAATGGACTCTTCGGTGTTTTAATGCTTTTGTTTCCTTTAAACACTGTCAATTGCTGCTAATACGCCCTTGAGGACACTACCTATAGTACTGTTCACTGACTGTGGCATAGTTTTAGATCCTAGTAGTGACACCAATGTCAAGATTAAAGAAGACACATCAATTAAATTTGAAAGAACATTTTTATTCAAAAATAGTTGTATAGACATAAAGCCAACCAAATTAGCTAACACATAATGTATTATTTCTGAAAACTCTTTAGAAAAACTTGATGCAGAAATATTTACTTAAACTATATCTATTACCTGCTTGGTGAAATAAATCCCTCCTTACTTAGTTAAGCCCTCAGATTACACCTCACAGCCATAGTTCACTCAGAGAAAGGTGCCACCTGTGGGACTTTCCTGTGTTCAAATAAGCTTCTGGACTTTCCACTGTATCCATATTCTGACTTCCAGCCTCTCAGACTATTCTGAAATCCCAGTTCAATCTAGATACATGCCGGCTTTTTGTGGAAGCCAGACTGCTTTTCTTGCTAAAGACTCCAATACCTAGAATTCCCGGGTCATTACTTTGTCTCCACCCCTGCAGGCCAAGGATGGGTGACGGAAATTAGCACATCTGTGGCTGGCTAGTGGACGCCTGCTCACACCTGAGCCATGTGATCATAGTGAGCTTTTTTTTTTTTTTAATTCTTTTTATTAAACATGAAAACAAGCTTCAGATAATCATCATGTTCGTATTGACACATCAGGATAAACATTAGTTACAGATAGCACAATACAGAGCCAATATCTTATCGCAATTACTGGCTGTTACCAGCCTTTTTCTCAGGGGATACATCATTACATCTCAATCTCTAGGCAGTTTGAAACACTCTTCATAACACTGTCTGTTGGCCTCTGTACCGTGCCCACGCACCCCATATCTTTTCTCCTTTACGTGGGCAGCCCCGACTCTGATATATCACCTGCTCTGCCCCATAGCACCAGTCCAAGTCTCTCTTCCAGGCATTCAGTGTGGGGGCCGCTACTGCCCCCCACGTTCGAGCAATGTTCCTCTTGGCCACCCCTCCTGCCAGGGCCAGCCAGGTCTTGGCCCATTGCGGCCATGTCGTCTCACCCGTTACACCCAAAATATGCCACCTCGGTTCTATCGGGACACTCTCTCCTACTACCGTCGTCATCACTCGGGTGATACCTTCCCAGTAGGTTTGAATCATGGGGCAAGAGCAGAGTATATGAAAGAAAGACCTTTCTTGCCACATCCCCGCACGCACTCATCAGTCACACATGTACCCATTCGGACCTGAACCATACGTGAGGCATAGGACCTATGGAGAATCCGGAGCTGAATGAGCCTGAAGCGTGCCCGTATAGCTATCTCTCAAGGGCTCTGTTTCTGTTCCATTGACCCCTCAATTCTCGAGTTCTTTAGCTTTTGCTAATCCTTGTTTCCTGACGATTCATGAGCTTTAGATTATCCTTGTTCATTGAAATAGCATTGCCTGCTTTGTTCCCTGAGACAGCTTTATTTAGTGGATACTTAGGGGCCGATTCTGATGCGGGTTGGAAAAGCTTCCCGACCGAATCGGTTGGGAAATGGTGTCCGACCCACTCGGATCGGGAAAGTCCGACCGGCGGAGTAGGATGCATCCGGATGCTTCCAGATACGATTTGGTTGAACTCCCATTGACTTCAATGGTAACATTTGTTCCTAACCGCATCAGAATTGGGCCCTCGGTCGGGAAGACACGTTCCCGATCCGATTTGGAAGGAGCAAATGCCGTTAGGAGGCCTTCCTAACCGCATCAGAATCAGGCCCTCGGTCGGGAAGCTTTTCCAACCCGCATCAGAATCGGGCCCTTAGTCTTTGAACAATCTTTCTTTCTGTAGTTACCTTTATCCAAATGTCTGCCATTGTTTCACTTTACCTTAGTTCCAGTTTCTAGTTTGCTACCTTCCTCGCATTGCTCTCATAGCTTCCAATTTCCTTGTGTGGTTTGTTACTTTCTTTCTGCCAAGTGTTCCCTTTGTTTTCCCTTCCTTCTTGTTGAGCACTCACCCTTGCTAGCTCCTTGTCTATTGTGGCTGCGTATTTTAGTTCTTCACCCTAGGGTGTCCCTGTTCGATTGCCAGAATGTGTGGGTGCAGCTGACAATCTAGGTATTGTTTCTAATCCACTGTGAGTATTGTCTTTATGTTTCTTATATAAGAACTAAACGTATCAGATCCACAAACCCTTCCCTTCCATTTTTAGCCCATATGTGGATATTTGGAGTCAGTTCTGTAATAGCAGTTGTGGGTGTGCAAGTTACTGAGCTTCATTCTCTTTGTTTGGAGCTCCCGAGTACTTTACCCCACATTCCCTCTTTTGTTAATGTTGTTATACACTTCCACGTATATCTTGCACGTCGTAACTTTTAATTATTCTGAATGCCAAATTGCTTCTTGAGTGCCTTGTGCACAGTTTCCCCATTGAGTCTCTTTTCTCTTCCAACTCCCTGTGTGATGTTGGGCATCTCTGTTACCAATATTCTCTTACTTTGTCTACCCTGCCACCAGCCCTTGCCAGAGTCCCCGGCTAGTATGTGTCTATTATACTTTGTTTCTGTGTCTGCTACTAACATGATACAAAAGCACTACTTTAACATTAGCTTCTCATGTTGTAATGTTGCCTAAGACAGCATGATAAATGAGTAATTAATAGCACTATGAGTACTCTTATAAATAACAATAATTCTTGATAACTCCTCTAAAAAGTGCTATTGATTACAAACATCCAACTGAAGGTGTCACACATGCTGTTTGGTGGCTAAGCACATGGAATAGTGGATAAAAAAATAGGTTACTCTAGATGCCCATGTGGGCAAGGAAGCATGTCACATGGTTGTGTTTTGGAGATTAAGGTGTTCTTTGCTTTTCCATTGTACCACCTAAGGTGGGTATCATCACAGCAGGAGCCAGAAAATCCCCGAACTTGAAGCAAAGAAATGCAAAAACAAGAAAACAACTGAGCAACACGCATTCCTTCTTGCAGAATCATGCCCATCCAGTAAAATTACACCTCTTCCTCTCTCAAGCAGCTATCAACTATTGTTTGCTCCAGAGTTCTGCCCTGTTACCTGTGTTATTTAATGTCCACATGACTCCCCCCACCCGAACCTCCCACCCCCGAAGGCAGACATCCTCGATTCCTACTAGATTGGATTTCACATGTATGCCGCTGATACAAAGTATCACCTCAAACCAGAGGAAGAGTGCACCAAACTTAAAATGCTGTCTTATTGACTCTAAGAAGTTCATCATTAGATGTTGAATAATTGTCTCTGCCTGAAGGGCAAAAAACAAAATCATAATCCTTGACCCAGTCTCCCTAGTCCCTTTACCTCTACATTGGGCAAAGGAATTAGGCTCCACCGCTGCAGACAATGTCTGCAAATGAGGAGTGCTTTTTTGACAGTGACCTGTCGTTCATTCCCCAAATAATCAATCAATCGCTGGCACAACCAGTTCATCTCCAGTAAATTGTCAATTTCAGTCATGGCAGTATCTTTTGAAAAAGGCATCAGAGCAGCAGTTGCATTACACCGTTTAGGAACAGAAGGTGCTGAAATACTTATTTGGAGATCCCACTACACTCATTGTAATATTGCTTATCTCTTGTCATAATTGCAAAAAGAGCAATTTATGGACATAATGTTGAACAATGTCAAACATTCACCCCAGTACAGAGATCTGGGCCTGAATCCATCATTTTTTTGTTGCTCCCCATGCCATTCCAGTTTAAACCCAGCCATATGCAAGCCAGTCTTGATTCTGCTCCCCATGGGAACAGTCCAGCCTGAACTGCCAGGCCAGGTGCTCCCTGGACTGGAAACAAGAATCCTGGGACCGGTTTCGGAGTTTCACCCCTTGTAGGAAAGTGGGTTTCTGTTGCACACACACACATTTTGCCAGATTTCTGATGCACTTTGACTTGAATTGCCCTGGGTCCCTGCCAATCAGGTTCCCGGGGCCTGTGTTCTTTCCCACAACTGTACCTTTGTACCCCCAAATGGCACCTCTCTGGCCCCATGTAAGTCCCTTGTAAAAAGTACCATGGGTAATAAGAGCACTGTGACCAAGGAAGGCCTCTAAGGGATGCAGCACATATTGTGCCACTCTTGGAGGTCCTGTACCTTAACACACACACTGCCATTGCAGGCGGCATGTTTTGGTGCAGACAAAAGTGAACAGTCGACATGGCACACATACCTGATTGCCCTGCCTGCAACCCACTATCTATGGTATAGGTAAGACAAATGTCTAGCTGGGTGCACTATACCACTGGTGAGGGTACAGTTGCATGAGCACTGTACCCCTAAGTCCATTCTTAGACATTGTAAGTGCAGTAAAGCCATAAAGAGTATATGGTCTGGGAGTTTTTCATTACAAACTTCACAGCACCATAATGGCGTTACTGAATTCTGGTAAGTTTGGTAGCAAACTTCTCAGCATATTAAACCCACACTGATGCCAGTGTGGGATTTATTATAGCATTCACTCAGAGGGCATCTTAGAGATGCCGCTTGAAAAACGACCTCCCTCTGGTGGGTTCTGTGACTGGTAAACACCAGCCTGCCACCAGGAGACATGTTGCTGGACCCCTGGGGTGGGAGTCTTCGCTCCCTGGGCCCAGAAACAATGCCTTTCCTGGGTGGAGGTGGTCACACCTCCTCCAGGTCAGGAAGAGCCATCTGTGGCAGGTGAGCTTCAAAGGCCTTGCCGCCTTTGTAATGCGACCCCCAGCCTCTCCTGCTATCAGGAGCAGCCCCCTTCCTGTCTCACCCCCTTTTCGGCAGGAGGACAGGTGGGAAAAATTAGAACAGCGCAGAAGGTGGGCCCACCTCTGCCAACCCCACCCTCCAGGTGGCGGAGGCAAGTTGAAGCCCACTCTTCAGTGCCCGCCATCTTGCAGATGGGAGGCACTCTCCAATCAGTGTTAGGGATTGTGTCCACTCCCCCACGTGGGGTGAGCACACCAAGGGTGTAGTCACCCTAAGGTCAATAGCCCATTGGATACTGACCTCGAGACCCCTAAAACACTCCATAAATACAGTATTTAGGGGCAGCCCTGTACCAAGAAGGAGATTCCCGCAACCTACGAAGAAGAACGATGAAAGAAGATGCCCAGCAGAGGAGACTGCAGAGAAGAACTGACTTGGCCCCAGCCCTACTGGCCTGTCTGCAGTTTCCAGAGATCCTGCTCCAAAAGTCGCCTTGTCCTGCAGCCAACAACCTCCAGAACCTCTGGGAGGACTGACTGCCTTCAACAAAGACCGGATCTCCTGTGAACAGCAGCTCTGTTCAAAAGAATCACCAAAGAAAGACTCCGCACCTGCTGAGGACAAAGAAACCCGACGCCTGGAACCACCACTGCATACGACACCTACGGCCTGAGTCCAAGTGGCCCACTGGTCTCAGCGAGGCCCCCCAGCACTTCAGAGTCCAATTCCACTGTGGTTTGACCCCTCCAGGACTCCCAGACGTCACCTGCAGCCCCTGCACGGAGACCCCCCCAACCACGAGTGACCGGGTAAGGTGAAATCTGACCTCAAAAGACACCCCTGCATCCAGCCGCCCTGTACCCTGGAGAAGAAGACATGAGGTGCATTTACATCCTCGAGCCCTCCAACTTACCTTCCCAGCTGTTGGTTCCTCCTGGAAGACTTCGTGGACCGAGCCTGCGGCCAAAATCCAAAACCAGCAACTTCCATTGAAACCAACAGGGCACCCAACGCCAAATCAGCACTCTGCACCCGGCTGCCCCTGTGCCGCTGTGGGGGCACCTTGTGTGCTAACTCAAATCCCCCTTTGCGCTGAGCTAAACCCTAGGAGCTTTGCTCCCACATCCAAGTGGTGTGCTCGTGAGCAGCCACCAACCGGAGGCCCCCTATCCCCCATTGGATAACATTGGGCCTCAGCACTCTGCACCCGGCCGCCCTAGTGCCGCTTAGGGTGCTCTTTGATTGTATCCTTGACCCTGGGGGAAACCTTGTTCTAACCCCAGAAACTCACCCCTCAAGACCGTTTACTTACCTGCAAAACGATAACCCAATTTTCCTTCATAGGATTGCATTGACTGTTTTCCTCTGAAAAACTTCTGTGTGGAGGGTGTTTTGTATAGGAACCTAAGAAACTTAATTTACCTTTTATCTAGGGAATGTCACGATGTGATATCTAGGCATATCACACTGAGTAGAAAAAGTAATCTGAAAAGTAATCTAAAAAGTAATCACAAAGTAACTGCAAAGTAACTTTAACTGTTTCTGAACATTAGACATACTTGTAACAAAGCCAACTGCATTCAATTGCATTCAACTGTATTATTATTGAAAAGTACTATTTTACTTACCTGCACCAAGTCCTGCTTGGTTCTAAAAATAAAATACAACAAAGAAATATTTGTATACAAAAACACTTGGTCTGAGTTCAGTCTTTTGAGTATGTGACATAATTTTTTGCCTGAGTGTGTACAATAAATGCTTAACACTACCCTCTGATAAAGCATTACTGCTCGCCCACACTACCACAAATAGAGAGTAAGGTATTATCTACTTCTGCCTCTGTAAGCCTTTGGGGATCCACTGGACTCTGTTCACACTATACCTTGCTTTGGTATAGTATATACAGAGCCTTGGCAGTTCAGGCTGGACTGTTCCCATGAGAGCAGGGTCAAGACTGATTTGCATATGGCTGGGTCCCTACTGGGGTGACGTAGAGAGTAAAAGAACAATGGATTTAACCCAGGTCTCTTGACTGGGGGTGAATGTTTGAGTCATTCAGCATCCCATCCATCATTTGTTGCTGCAGCATTTCTTTCCCTAAGTGGGATGGGTATGCTCAGACGTGGGTCCCTTGCTAGTGCCACTGGATTCAAGCTAGCCTGGCTGATGAGGGGTAATACCCTGAAACCGGTCACAGGATGCTTGTTTCAGGTCCAGGGAGGACCCGCCTTGGCAGTTCGGGCTGCACTGTTCCCATGAGAGCAGGGTCAAGACTGATTTGCATATGGCTGGGTCTAAACCGGGGTGGCTTAGTGAGCAAAAAAATGATGGATTTAACCCAGATCTTTTGACTGGGTGTGAACGTTTGATTCATTCAGCATTCTCTCCATCATTTGTTGGCCCAGCATATCTCTTGTCATAATGCTGGGAGCCTCAGTTTGGCCAATCTCTGACACACCAATTCAGATATATGGGATATCAGGACAGATCCCTCCATGTCTGAGGCTCCTCCCTGTGAAACTCACTGCCCTTTGATCTAAGACTGATAAGTATTGCCTCGAATTCAGAAGGTCCTTAAAGGTGTGTCTCTTCACCTAAGAATGGCTTGCGTTTCTCACCCAGGTATTATGGATACTGCTTTCTTCTACACTTTGTCATCATGTTGTGGACATTTTGATAAGAGGTTACCTCTGTGTAATGTCCATCTCTGTTAATTAATTAACACATTTGCCATGACTGTGTTCTTTAGATGTACTACGTCGCTTCTGGAGCTCAGTCTAATACACTCCATCCCAAAGTGTTTGGAGGCCACCACAGGGTGGTTGATAGCTCTTTAAAAAAACCCTAAACAAAATAAAATGATATTTCTACCTAGGATTTGAAACAACATCTCCATCAACATCAGAAGTGCTCTGACACTCCCACAATTCAGAAAGAAGCTTAAGACACACATTTTCAAGGAACAATATCCCCATACACATTAGGAACAGACCATCCCCTGAAAACTCTGTCCTTTGTTCAGCATTCCATTGCTCTCTTGCTTGGTTTGCTCTTTATAAATATCACCACATGCACACACAGTGTTGTAAACTGCAACTTCACATATTCAACTTACTCTGCACCAGTCTGGCAATTTTATTATTCTGTTCAGAATATGATCTGGAAATCTGAACGAAGCATGCAGTCAACATGTAGTAAAAATATGTTCAATTATTTTCCTAGACACATGAGGACTTAACGTATATTGGTACGTAAAGATTATACAGTGCACATTCCGAATGTAATTGTGGAAGATGGTTTAGCATTCACATGATTGACACAACCTTTGTAAAGTTAAACCACCAGGGAACACATGAAAACAGTCAGGTACATAGTCTCATTGAGTAGACCAGAAGAAGGATTATAGCATTGTTCTTTGTTTCTAAAGAAAAGATAAATATTGCAGTAGTGTTTTTTTTATAAATTGTGTCTTCCTTCATTTTAGCACTATTGAATGATGGTTCACAGATACCCTATGTGCTCCTGTTTATGTAAGGTTTGTATCAAATCCAATACCAAAATGTAATGAAGCACTAAAGCTCTACAAAGTAAATTTGTTCTAACCATCTTTACTTAGTCTTAGCAGATTCCATGGCATTTCAGAAGGCAATGAAATGGGAAGGTTTTACAGATGGATGTTGCAGACCTTATCTGTCATCAATATTGATGTATCTACCTATATTGTGTAGCTTGAATTTCATAATGTTATAGGGTGGTATCACATATATTATTGAGAAACATGAAAAGTTGGATTTTCTTTGTAATTGCAAAAACAGGACTTTGTTTCCTACCTTTCAAAACTGAGAATCACATTGACCCTTCCTAAGAGCTTCCTAGTGCCTGTTGGATTGACTTGGTTCTTAATCCATAGACTATTGGGTTTAGAGCGGGGGGGACAAGATGGTGCAGGACAGATAGGAGCACATGAACAAGGTGGGAGAAGGGCAACAGATGGAGATATACCAGTCAAATGCCAGGATGAGAAAGAGTGCATATCCCATGCCCACACAGGAGCTGATGAAATACATCTGAGTGAATCAGGTGACCAAGTTGACAGAATTGTCATCAAACCAGAGGATCACTAAGGTCTTAGGTGTGCTAACTACACACAGCAGCAAATCCACGGCAGCGAGCACACTGAGCAAGTAGTACGTTGGTTGCTTTAGACCTGGTGCTGAATGCATGGTGATAATGATGATGCTGTTTGCCACCAGTGATGATAGCATCAGGACAGCACAGGGTATGGAAAGCATGGACCGACTGCTGTTAAGCTCTGGGAAACAGATGAAGTAAAACTGCGACACATTACAGATGCTGCTGTTTGAAATCTCCATGGTGGTTAGAAACTCCTATTGTCTTTTTAATGTTCAATTGTCTGTAAAAGAAACAAAATGCACTAAGTAAATTCTCTGGACTCCAATGTGCCACTCTGCATGACCATAGACAATATGTACTGTCTATCACTTAATTTGTTTATCAAGGACATGTGTCTATGCAGACACATGGTGAGACAACTGTAAACAGTCTGAGGTATCCATGTTGCGTTTTTCTTTGCAGTATTCTCTGCACCTTTGTGTTCAGGTCCTCTATGGAATACATTTTAGTGGCCCTCTGTTATTCCCTTGCTCAACTGTTCTAGTTTACAAAACATGTTTGTCAGACCAGACAGCCTTTGGTATGGTCTTTCCCCATACTTTTTGCCCTCTCCCCTCCTGTTTGCTGAAAGTTGTTTTTGGTGGCTTTAGAACTCTGTGCTCTTTACCACTGCTAACCAGTGCTAGAGTGCTTATTCCCACTCCTTTAAACATGGTAAATTGGCTTATACCCAATTGGCACATTTAATTTACTTGTAGGTCCTTAGTAAAGTGGTACTAATTGTACCCAGGGTCTGTAAATTAAATGCTATTAGTGGGCCTGCAGCACTGATTGTGCCACCCAATTAACTACCCCGAAAGAAGAAGTCAACATTCTCTCCAGCATAAAGCCGGTATGACACATCTCTGGATGAAGGCCAGTCCAGCCTCCTAGTCCTCTCTGCTGCTTTCAGCACTGTAAACCACAACATCCTCCTAAACACCCTTTCTCAACATGCTGACATCAACGAGACTGTCCTACAGTGGTTCACTTCCTTACTAAGCCAACACTCGTAGCTCATCGAGATCAACACCTCAACCTCAAACACAACTCCAGTCTCATCAGGAGTCCCCCAAGGGTCAATCCTATCTCCCACCTTATTCAACCTTTATATGGAACCCCTTGCAATGATCCTGAAGGAAGCCAAAACAGCTTACCATCTATATGCCGACGACACCCAACTTTACATGTAAATCTCGTCAGTCAAAGACATCCAGCACCTAAATAACACTCTCACCACAGTTCAAGCATGACTGACAAACAACCACGTCACACTCAACCCTGGCAAAAACTGAACTCCTGACCATCCATCCAAAAGGAAAAACCTTTCCCATAGACACCTGGCTTGACAACCTCATGGCATTAAACTGCAAACTGACCATCTCCAGCTCTGTCAAAACCCTGGGGATTATTCTTGACTGCCACCTAAGCATGAAAAACCTTATCAATGCCTCTGCAAAAAGCGGTTTCTACATGCTGAAAAACCTTGTAAAATGTAAACCCTTCATCCCCATTGAAGATTTAAAGACAGCGATGCAATCACTAGTCCGACCCAAGCTGGACTATGGAAACGCAATGATCGGGGACACCCCAAAATCTAACCTAACCCCATTAAAATCTACTCTCCATCCTGTGGCCAGACTTATATCGGGGAACAAGCTCATCACCCTACCCTAGCAACTCAGCTGGCTCCAATAGAGGCAAGGACCATTTTTTAAACTGTCTGCATAACTCATAAAGCACTCTACACTGAAAAAGCAATCTATCTCACAAATAAATGATCAAAAGCCAGTCATATGAGAAACCTATGAAGCTCAAACAGTCTACTCCTGATCCCACCAAAATTTAAGAGAGAGAATCCCGCACCTGCTCCTTCTCTGAGAATGCTCCTAGAATCTGGAACTCCCAGCCCCAGGACCTGCGGGAAAGCCAACCCTTCCCACATTTCAAGAAGAAACTGAAGCTCTCGCTCTCTAACAAATACCTAAATCCACCTCCTTGAGCACCTCACCATCCTGTGGGCACTTGGCTTTGCACCCTCTAAATAAATCGGTGCAACACCATCACAAGGAAAACTGTGGCTCTAATTTCCCTTGCCTGCACGAGTCCTGATCTCCGCTACCGCAGAACTATATTGCTTATCCCAAAGACTGATCATGCTTGCTTTGCTGCCTTTTTTTTCCTCTATACTGTTACTCTGTATTTTTCCTTTAACTGCCCTCCCACCCCCCCCCCCCGGCAAGGTCATAAAATTGACATGATGCACTACAATGCGCTATATATAATTATGTGTACCTGTAATCTACCTCAAAATGTATATACCTTGTCACATACCAAGCATCATTTTTTGTCACTATGTATATATATCTACTCCAAACGTATCTCAGGCACTCTGATGCCCTTGGGTCAAGTCCACGCTATATGAAACTCTATAAATAAAACTAAAATAGAAATAAAACAAGTCTCAAGCCTGCCATTGCAGCCTGCGTGCAGTTTTAAACTGCACATTCAACTTGACAAAAAATACATTTTACTAGGCCTAAACCTTCCTTTTTAGTACATATAAGTCACCTCTAAAGTTAGCCCTAAACAACCCACCGGGCAGGGTGCATTGTATTTAAAACGTTGGACATATACTTCTAAATGTTACATGTCCTGGTAGCGAAAACTCTATTTGTTTTTCACTACTGCAAGGCCTACCTCTCATGTAGGATAACTTTGGATTATATTATTACATTTAATAAGTGCTACATTTTGATTGGGAATAGGAAATCACTAAAGTTAGAATGTTTGAATTTACTGGAGGAACGGAGGTTGTCTGTCGAATTGGTTAAACCTACTGTTCTACATAACCAAATGGTTCTGACTACCTTTTCTATGCAACCCTATTTAGTCAACGTACTTAATGCACAGCATAGGTTTGTCCTGACACGTTTTAGGCTTGCTATTTTCCACCATCTGACGAGCTTTCCGAATATTGACAACTGGTCACGTAAACTAATGTATTGTCCCTGTGACAAGATGTCCAAACAATTGACTATGCATATATTGTTTTTTTTGTAAATTTTACACTGATTTGAGAAACTCTTTTATCATCCCATTAATGACATCTTTACATTTTAAGCAATGCAGGCCGGCTTTTTTACATTTGCAACTACTTCCAAATCTGTATATATGTATGGTTTTAGCAAGATTTTTAAAGGCTGTTATTTTTAGAAGAAAGTCACTATCAGGCGTTATTACTGCTTTTGGTTAAACTGTGCTCGAATTTCAGTAACCTCGTTTTTTATCCCAGCTTTACTCACTTTTACTGTATTGTATTTTGTTATGTATGCTTTTATGTTACATTATGTTGAATCGAATAAAGATGATTTTATTTGATTGGGAACAGGTACAAATGTCAAGTTTGTTCTCAAATGAATTGTAATTTAAAATCCTCTTTAAAGATAAAGTCGATTTTAAGTCACACTTCTGAAAATGGCATTTTCGTTTCACAACCATTTGGTGTCTGCAGCCTGTGTCCTGGGTAACATGAATGTGAATATTTGGCAGTTGATCTTTGTATATTCCTCTTAAACAGTAAGACAAAGGGGGCTAGATGTTGGCAGGATGGGCCATCCGGCCAGGATGGAAGGGGCAGAGCTCTTCCCTGTCCCACCTACATTTCGAAGGACTGCCTCCAGCACACTTGCAAAGGATTTGACACAAGCCTTTTGTCACCCTAGACATCTTGGAACTTGGGCAAAGGAAGGAAGGAAATTTCCTGAACCAGGTGTGAGAGTAGTCTAGAAGCTTCCCCCCACTTCAACTGCTGGCACCAGGTATACATATTTGACCCTCTGACCAACTTTTCAGTATACTCCTGGACCTGTGGAAGAATTCAGAAGGGCTTCTTTGTACCCGCTACCTCGAGGAGAACAACATCCTGGACCCTTCCCAGTCCGGCTTCCGCAGCAACCACTGCACCGAAACCGCCCTCATCGCCGCCACCGATGACATCAGGACCCTGCTAGACAACGGATAAACAGCAGCCCTCATCCTCCTGGACCTATCAGCCGCCTTCGACACGGTCTGCCACCACACACTACGAACACGCCTTCACGACGCCGGGATCCAAGAGAAGGCCCTGGACTGGACCACATCCTTCCTTTCCGGCAGAACACAAAGCGTCCGCCTCGCCCCTTCCGATCCAAGGCCACCAAGATCATCTGCGGCGTACCCCAAGGCTCCTCCCTCAGCCCAACGCTGTTCAACATCTACATGGCACCCCTCGCCCACGTCGCCCGACAGCACAACCTCAACATCATCTCCTACGCCGACGACACCCAGCTGATCCTCTCCCTCACCAAAGACCCTCACACCGCCAAAGCCCACCTCCACGAAGGAATGAAGGCCGTCGCCGAATGGATGAGGACCAGCCGCCTGAAGCTGAACTCGGACAAGACAGAGGTCCCCATCCTTGGTTCCAACCCTTCAGCCTGGGACGACTCCTGGTGGCCAACATCACTGGGAACAGCCCCGCCACCCACCGACCACGTACGCAACCTAGGGGTCATCCTCGACCCCACCCTCTCCATGACTAAGCAGGTCAACGCCGTTTCCTCATCCTGCTTCAACATCCTCCGAATGCTCCGCAGGATCTTCAAGTGGATCCCCACCGAAACAAGAAAAACAGTCACCCAGGCCCTCGTCACCAGCAGGCTGGACTACGGAAACGCCTCTACGCAGGAACGACG
Organism: Calotriton arnoldi; assembly: GCA_963921515.1. Classification (NCBI taxonomy): domain Eukaryota; kingdom Metazoa; phylum Chordata; class Amphibia; order Caudata; family Salamandridae; genus Calotriton; species Calotriton arnoldi. Next base: position 179,274 of record CAWUFW010017982.1, read on the forward strand.
GCTAAGCTCCTGAGACGGCTGCAACGCATCCAGAACGCCTCTGCACGTCTTATCCTCGACATCCCCCGACGCAGCCACATCACACCCCACCTGAGAGACCTGCACTGGCTCCCTGTCAACAAGAGGATAACCTTCAAGCTCCTCACCCACGCACACAAAGCACTCCACAACTCCGGACCAGCCTACCTCAACAGACGACTCAGCTTCTACACCCCCACCCGCCAGCTCCGCTCGACCAGCCTCGCCCTCGCCACAGTCCCCCGCATCCGGAAAACGACCGCCGGCGGCAGATCCTTCTCCCACCTCGCCGCCAAGACCTGGAACACCCTCCCCACCAACCTCCGACAGACCCAAGACCTACTGGCCTTCAGAAGACTCCTCAAGACCTGGCTCTTCGATCAGTAGCAGCACCACCCCCCTCTTCCCCCAGCGCCTTGAGACCCTCGCGGGTATGTAGTGCGCTTTATAAGTGACATGATTGATTGATTGATTGATTCCCTGCTGCTTGAGGCCTGCCTTGTTTCTCAGAGGACTGCCCTGCTGTTTGACACCTGCTTTATTCTTCAGAGGACTGTCCTGCTGCTTGAGGCCTGCCTTGTTGCTTGAAGGTGAGAGAACCATCTACAACTCAGGACTACCAGAGTGATTCCAAATGTCAGTTGGCTAACCTCCTGCTCTGAGTGAGTTCCTCATCCCCAAGAGGTGCCTCACCAGGTCCTTGACCCTTGGCTGGCAACAGATAGAACTCCTCCTGGCCTAACCTGATGCCCCGCGAAGTCTTGCAACACAGCTGGAAGCTTCATCAAAACTGACAGCGAGAGACGCTAATCCCAGCAGAGCCTCGCTGCACAGCTTTGTCTGAACCTTCACTGAGTGATGCAAAGCCCTGCAAAGCTTTGCTGCACAGCTGAAAGCTTTGTTGGAACTGACGCTGAGCAACATGAAGTCCTGCAAAGCCCGCTGCACAGGCTCATTGGAACTGATGCTGGATGATACAAAGCCTCGCAAAGCAACGCCATGCAGATCTCGCACCAAGGAATTCTCAGCGGGCCAAACTTGGTCTTGTGCTCCATTGTGGTCAGCCAGAACTTGTGACTTTGTCTCGGTCCAGCGTGAAAAGATACTTATAATTGGCACTTTGGCTTTTAGGTGATATTTTTACTTATCTCTTTGAAGTTGGATATCTATGGTTCTACTGATTGGAGTTTAGTCATTGTGGTCTCAAATTATTTATTAAATCATAATCCATTTTCTAAATAGGTGTAGGATTTTTCTTGTGTTATGTTTTCACTTTATTACTCTTTGTGTGCTGCATAAATACTCTTTGCTTCAAATTCGGCCTGACTGCATTTGTGCCAAGCTACCTGAGATTTAGCCACAGGTTAATTGAATGACTTTGGTGGTTCACCCTGACAAGGATTGTGGTTGTTGCTTGAGAAGCGTTTGCATCCCCCCGAACCATAACCCAGTTTCTTATTATGTGACTCCTCTGCAATTGGACAATGCCTGTAGGACACAGGGCTTACTCCTGTCCATTGAATATTAAGTTCTTGTTATTTAAGAAAATTTTACTGGTTGTTACAGAGTTGTAAGAATGAGCTATTCGATTTTATGTTTAAATGTATTTTATTGATTTTCACCCAAAAAGAAAGCACAGCCATACGACAGAACCTAAGGCACAGAAATCTATAACTTGGGGGACCATCATAATCAGGCCATGTTGTGGATAACCCCCACATTGCAGGATATGGTACACATTGTTCTGAGTGCATAGCAAAGTATTCCGCTTTTACATCTGTCCCCGTATTGTGGTGCAAAATAACAAAAGGACCCAAAAAAAAAAAACAACAACAAAAAAAGACCAAGATAACAAAACTGACCCCTTACCCCCCCCCCCCCCCCGGTGCCGGCACTCCTCCTGATCCTGTTACTTCCTTCCTTGTCGCTGTCTTCCGTCTCGAGATCTACGTATCGGGCGTGGGCGATGGTGCGGACCTCAGGCTATTGAGACGTAATACCCGCAAATACTTTGGTTGCGTAAGCTCATTAAACTCAGAGGAAAGAAGTGTCACGAAAGGATGCCATATTTCCATGAAGGAATCTGTTGTGTTATGTAGTGTAGAAGAGATCCGCTCCATTCCCAGAATGAACCACAACCTATGAAGCCATCCAGTGTATGTAGGGTGTGTAGCAGTGCCCCAATGAGCCAAGATGTTTCGCAGTGCCGCCCCAAAGGCCATCCCCATCTGGCGCCCTCGCAAGCTTTTAAGTGGGTACATAATGGGGTTAGGCAACCCTAAGACGACATAGACTGGGAGCCTCGGTATCTGGGTGTCAAAGAGTGCATCTACGGTGTCTAAGATTTTAGACCAATATTCCGTCAGTATCGGACATTCCCATAAGATGTGTAGTAGTGTACCTGCATGGTCGCATCCCCTCCAACAGGTGGGGCTCCTCTGTGGATTACCCCTATTAAGTCTCACTGGTGTGAGGTACCAGTAGGTCGCAATCTTCATGGCGGACTCTATACTAGCAACGTTGCGCGATGTGTGTTTCGCTCTAAAATAGATCCCCTCCCAGTCTTTCCGGGTGAGTTCCCCCCCTAGTTCCTTTTCCCATCGCCTCTGGCTCGGGGTAGCCTGCGCCACTGGGCCCTGTCTAATCATATTGTACATATCTGTGATTAGTCCTTTGTCGGAGGGTTCGGAGATTAACCATTTCTCGTATGCCATTAGCCGTCGGGCCCCTTGCACCCTTACGTCCTCCTGGAGAACCCAGTGTCGCAGCTGCAAGTATCTCATGCGTTCAGCCTCAGGGATCCCATAGTCTGACTTCAAGTGGGGGAACGGGATGATACCATTGAGGTCAAATAAATGACCCACTGAACGGCAGGGGGTGGTCTTCCATGCCAAAAAGGCAGCCTCAGGCATCCCCGGGGTGAACTCGCTATTGCCAAATAGTGGGGTTAGCGGGGATGGGAACGTGGAAAGCTTCCTCTCCGTCACCACTGCGTCCCATGCGGACAACACCGACTTGGTGACCGGCGATCTCATCAATCCCTTCGGGCGTTGGGCCTTTTTCAAAAATGGGACCTTCCACAGTGGAATCTGTGCGAGCGCCCTGTCTTGAAAGAGCCACCTCTTCTCTGATTCAGGCCTCGCCCACTCCACCAAGTACCGTAGTTGTGCCGCTCGGTGGTAATTGAGTAAGTCGGGGATCCACAGCCCTCCCTCGTCCGGTCTCATATAGCCCAAGGTCTTGCTCATCCGGGGACGCGCCCCCGCCCATACAAAATGATTGATGACCCTCTGTAGCACTACCAATGCTCCGGCCGGCGGCGGCGCCGGCAGGGTCTGAAATAAATATAAGGCTTTCGGTAATAGGGACATCTTGACAGCCGCTACCCGTCCCAGCAGCGAGAGATTATGTTTGCTCCACGCACCTAAGTCTTTTTTTGCCTGTCTTGCAAGCCTAGTATAGTTCAACTGAGTCGTTTGTTGCACAGAAGCGGCTATCTCCAATCCCAAATATGGGATGGAGTCCATCAGTTGAATCCCTGTAAGCTTACTTCCCCTCGGCCCCGGGGATCGAGGTTGGAATTTAAGTGTAGTAGCATTGATTTGTCCACATTCACGCGGTAGCCTGACACTTGGCCAAAAGTTGCGAGTTCACCCAAAAAAGCAGGTAGCGAGTCAGACGGGTCTATCAACGCCGCCAGGACATCGTCCGCATAGAGGCTAATGGGGTGCGACTCCCCTCCGAACGGGATCCCCACTATCCGTGGATTTTCCCGCACTTTCTGCGCCAGGGGCTCGATGTACAAAGCAAAGAGCAGGGGGGACAATGGACACCCCTGCCTTGTGCCCCTCTGAATAGGGAATGCCCTAGAGGAGACCCCATTCACACGAATGGTCGCCGTGGGGTCCCTGTAGCAGCAGCCCACCCAGCTCCTAAACCTTTCCCCCATGCCCACCTTAGACAGAGTGTGGCCTAAGAAGCCCCAGTCAACGCGGTCAAACGTTTTTTCGGACACCACCGTCACCAGCAGGGCATCCATACCCGTGCAGTGGGCCTTGTCAATCAAATGGAGCACTCTCTTCGTATTGTCGGCGCACTGACGTGACTGAATAAAACCTGCTTGATCTGGCTCGATCAACGTCAGCATGCATGGGCTAAGGCGGGCGGCCAAGATTCCCGTAAACAATTCAACGTTTAGCAGGGATATGGGGCGGTACGATCCACATTTCTGCCCATCCTTACCCGGCTTGGGCAACACCACTATGGCGGCTGCCAGCATTGAAGCTGGTATGGGAGTCGCATCCCCAAAGGCGTTGAAGAGTTTCGTCAAGACCGAGGCGATTATATGACAACATTTCTTATAAAAAAGGGCGGGGAAGGCTACCCATGAAGACCACGGCACCAGCCCTCTGTGCCAAATTGAATCCGAGCCCATTGTGTCTCCTGCGGGTCCCTCAGTGTCTTCCAGCCCCTTCTGGTCTCTGCTGTGTTCCCTTTTCCTCCCCATTAGATGCAAGTGCCTACATTTTCCATCGATATTTCAAGTCCCCAGCCCTATTACAGCCAAATCCTACAATGAACTATCTCAGGTCCAAAGTGCCTAGCGTCTCTCATCCCCTACGCACCGCTATCTGCTTGTGTCGATACCACATTACCCACAGTGCTCCGCATCAGTTTCCAAAAAGCATCCATACAAAATTACTCCCAAATAAGTATTTGTATGTCACGTTTATGCCTGTGCGCGTCAATATGTTAGTAAATAAAAGTGAGTTTTGACACAGAATATTTCTAAAAGGAGACTGATATCACAGGCCAGAACATTCAGGATGGTTCTAAGAGATTAATGGTTTAATGCAGGTAGGGTGTGATGGAAGAAGTGTTACACACAAGCACAGGCGTGATACACTCATGAAGGAATTCAGAAAGAGCACCATAGTGGTAAGGTTCGATACTTGAAGGGTATAATCACAGAAAAGCACGACACAGCAATGGAGCAAAATTGAAAAAGTGTAATGCACAGCGGCTGCTGTGTCACAAGTGTGTTAAGCCTGGTGTATGTAAGAGAGGGAGAACAGTGGATGCAATAGGGACTGATATGAATAGGGTGTGTGACATGCTTAGTAATATTCAGGAGGCTGGTGGTGCCGGAGACTGAGCACTATACAAGGATGATGAGACAAAAGGAAAACAGGATTCCAAAAGTGTTAGGTACAGAAAAGTGGGAGACATATTTCAAGTAAATGACTGAGCACAGAGCTGCGCCAAATTTGGCAGCGCCGTGCTCCACCATTTTCAAAATGCAAGGATATGCCGAATTTACAACAATACGGTGCACCCCTGTATTTTTCCTAGTGCTGGTGCTAAAAATAGCTGCCTAGCGCAAATGCAGGCACCCTTTCACAATAGTGCAAGGGTGCCTGTGTTGCAGGGAATGATTGTCTATGTGCAGTAAGGGACACCTTCCTGTACATAAACACACATGAACAATCATTAATAGGGTTTTGCTCTTTCTGTGTGTGTTGCAGAATGCAGCACAGATAGAAAAAGCAAAAATGAGGAGAAGTTAAAGTATTTCTCCATATTGTGCCATTCTAATGCCAGCTATTGCATGGCGTTCGTGTCTGGCGCTGCCTCAGATTTACACATCCTTGTAAATATGGGACATTGTGAAAATGTAATGGTTGTTGTGGTGGAACGTCAACAACATCACCCATTGCACGCCCCTTTCACGCAAAGTGATGCGTTTAATGGGGCCGTATTTACAAGGTGGTGTTAAGCCACTCAAAGTGGCTTAGCTCCACTTTATAAATATGGAGAACGACATAGCGCCACCAGAACGTCGCTAAAAGTGACGTTCTGGTGGCACTATCCCCTTGTAAATATACCCCTGGGGGTCACAGTGTGTCTCTGTACCTAAAAAGAGAGAGAGAAAAAAGTGAGAGAGAAGTGAGAGTAAAGAGAGAGTGAGCTAAAATAGATGATGTGAAATAACCAAACGAAGAGAAAGAGAGGGACAAAAGGAACAAGCAATAGGTAGAATAGAGTGACGTAGGGAGAACGTTAGGTAAATATCGAGAGACTAAGAGAAAGGACAAAACAAAGATAGGAAGTGTGTGAGACAGGGAAAGAAGGAGACAGGAGAGAGTCTTGGGTTTGACACATAGGATACATTATTACATAACTTGTTGCTTCCATACCTGCCAGATTACTTGTCGCAGCTGATCTACATGGGAAACTCAAAGGTGAATTGCACCGACCCCTACGGTGCAGTTCCTTTGCCAGGATAGTAAAGATTATTCTGTCACTGTTCCGTACAGTATATTTCCTTTTCAGGGATAGCTCAAGGTAGACTGTCACTTTTGCAGAGGGTCTGGTTCCTTGCCAGATGGCTGAAGACAGACTCTCACTGCTGTGTGGGGTGTGGTTCCCTACCAGATAGCTGATGGCAGACACTCACTAGTGTGCCGGTGTGGTTCTTTGCCAGATAGCTGAAGACAGACTCTCACTGTTGTGCGGGTGTGGTTCTTTGCCAGATAGCTGAAGACAGACTCTCACTGGTGTGTGGGGTGAGGTTCCTTGCCAGATAGCTGAAGACAAACTCTTACTGCTGTGCGGGGTGTGGTTCCTTGCCAGACAGCTGAAAACAGACTCTCACTGTTGTGCGGGGTGTGTTTCTTTGCCAGATAGCTGAAAACAGACTCTCACTGTTGTGCGGGGTGTGGTTCTATGCCAGATGGCTGAAGACAGACTCTCACTGTTGTGCGGGGTGTGGTTCCTAGCCAGATAGCTGAAGACAGACTCTAACTGCTGTGGGAAGTGTGGTTCTCTGCCAGATAGCTGAAGACAGGTTCTCACTGGTGCGCGGAGTATGGTTCCTTGATGGAAAACTGGAGGCAGCCGCTCACTAGTGGAAGGGGTGACGTTCCTTGCTTAATAGCTGAAGACAGGCTCTCACTGTTGTTTATGGTTTAGTTCCATGCTGGATACTCGAAGACAGACTCTCACTGTTGTTTGTTGTTTAGTTTAAGGTTATATAGCTGAAGACATACTCTCACTGTTGTTTGTTGTTTAGTTCCATGATGGATAGCTGAAAGCAGTCTCTCACTGTTGTGCGGGTGTGGTTCTTTGCCAGATAGCTGAAGACAGACACTCACTGTTGTTTATGGTTTGGTTCTTTGCCAGACAGATGAAGACAGACTCTTACTGGTGTATGGGGTGAGGTTCCTTGCCAGATAACTGAAGACAGACACTCACTGTTGTTTGTTGTTTAGTTTAAAGTTAGCTAGCTGAAGACAGGCTCTCACTGTTGTTTGTAGTTTAGTTTAAAGTTAGATAGATGAAGACAGACTATCACTGTTGTTTGTTGTTTAGTTCCATGCTGGATAGCTGAAAGCAGACTCTCACTGTTGTTTGTTGTTTAGTTCCATGCTGGATAGCTGAAGACAGTCTCTCACTGTTGTTCGTTGTTTAGTTCCATGTGGATAGCTGAAGACAGACTCTCACTGTTGTTCGTTGTTTAGTTCCATGCTGGATAGCTGAAGACAGACTCTCACTGGTGTACGGGGTGAGGTTCCTTACCAGATAGCTGAAGACAGACTCTCACTGGTGTATGGGGTGAGGTTCCTTACCAGATAGCTGAAGACAGACTCTCACTGGTGTACAGGGTGAGGTTCCTTACCAGATAGCTGAAGACAGACTCTCACTGGTGTACGGGGTGAAGTTTCTTACCAGATAGCTGAAGACAGACTCTCACTGTTGTTTAGTTCCATGCTGGATAGCTGAAAGCAGACTCTCACTGTTGTTTATGGTGTGGGTCTTTGTCGGATAGCTGAAGACAGACTGTCATGTTCTGCATGTGCTGCTGTTCCTTTGCAGCGCAGGTGCGTGCGTGTATCTACAGCAGTCTAATTCTATGTTTTTGACATAATTGCTTATTAGCAATATTACGTCATGATCCTCAGGAAAGTATTTATCTTGGTGTTTCCCCGCTAAGCTGCTCTTCATGGAAAGCGAGCTCATTAGCTATGATTTCTTCTTCCTATTTATCCCGCGCGTGGAGGTGTTTGTGTGACACGCATATCCTGAAACTCACCACAGTGCACGCGAAGTTTTGGAGAAGATGAAATGTGTGGAGCTGGTGTATTGCTGGAGGTCTATGTAGAAAAGGACTGCTCTTCGTGAGTGCCAAATAAATAGGATAATAAGACAGAGATTGCCGAGAAATTAGCTTTTGGTTTTCCATGAGGCTCACATTCGCACAATGGTGTAGTGCTGAGACAGATAGAGACCCAATAGGCACAGACATTCATTTAACGGGGGCCAGTTTTAAATGTAAACGTGATTTTAAAATGTTTTCATGTGTATCTTCTCACTTTTGTACCTTCCAGAAGTGACGTGTGTGTAGTGTTGCCATGTAAAGGCGAGACCACCCCTCCCTGTAACGGAGGGGAAGTTTAGTTGGGAAACCCTGCACGCTAGGAAATAGTGGGCTGGTCTGACGTACGCCAGGGCAGCGTGCCGTACGCTAATAAATAGCCCGGGGCTCCGGGCGTGGTGCAGAAGTTCGATAGCTGGCCACTACCATAATTACTGTGTCCCTCTATTCATTGTGCCCGTGCGACTAGGCCCTAGGATTGCCACGTGGGACACTACATGTGGTTGGAGAGACGCAGAACCGGCAGTTCGAGTAGTTGCTACGTCGGGCCTACACTTGGGGCCAGATGTACGACGCTTTTTAGCGTGGGCAAACGGGTCTTAGACCCGTTTGCGCACGCTAAAAAGCATGGGCGCATGTAAAAACAGTATTTTGCGACTCGCAAATAAATTGCGACTCGCAAAATACTATTTTGCGACTCGCTATTGGGAAGGGGCATTCCCTTCCTAATAGCGAGTGCAAAGCAATTTACGCAATTGCGGTCGCAAAACACTCGCAAATTACCACCTACTTAAAGTAGGTGGCAATGCACTTGCAAATGCATGCAATATTATTTTTTAAGGGCAGGCAGTGGTCCCAGGGACCACTGCCTGCCCTTAAAAAATTAAACGAAAACGTAATTTTTTTTTTTTTTTTTAAATGCATCCTTAAAGGAAAACGGGCTGCATTTAACAAAAAAAAAGCTGCTTTATTTAAAAGCAGTCGCAGACATGGTGGTCTGCTGAGCCCAGCAGGCCACCATCCCTGGGAGGGCCTGTCATTCCCAATGGGATCGCAAATTGCGAGAGGCTCATTAATATTCATGAGCCTCGAAATTTGCGACCCAATTGGGAATCGCAAACAGTGCTAAACACACTGTTGTACATGCCAAATAGTGCCTCGCAAATTACGAGTCGCAAATGCGACGCAATTTGCGAGGTGCTATTAGGCAGGTGGTACACCTGGCCCTTGGTCTCGTCTGTGTCTAGCAGTGAAAGTCCCTGATTGGCTGCACCCCTTGGCCTTCACTAATGCCCACTTTCATACTCTCTTTCTCTCTCTTTCTCTCTCGTTAGCCCCGCGAGAGAGCCTGAAGAAACGTGGCCCTGAGAAAAGGCAGATAAATAGCTAAATGCCACGCCCGTCACATGTATACAATTATGTCATTTTGCTTCCTGTCATTACCAGTCACGGCGCTAAACTGAGACCCTCGACCCACTTCAAAATGAATTATTATAGCCTTATAGCCCGCCATAGCGGGCTATACCGGCTATTAAAGGCCCGCTAACGTGTTAAAGGCCCGAGCCGAAGGCGAGGGACTTTAGCAAGGTAGCGGGACTTTAATAGCCAGTATAGCCCTGCTACGAAGGGCTATAAGGCTATTAGAACATTCTGCCACTAGAGGGCAGAATGTTCTCGCAAATAAAACAAAGGCATCTCGAAGCTCGAGGGGATTTAAATCCCCTCGAGCTCCGAGAGGCCTTTGTAAGACATTGGAATGTTGCTCTGCGGGCCTTTACCGGCCCATAGAAGCAGGGAGAACTCCATTGTCTACAATGGAGCTCCCAACATTCCAATGTTCTAATAGAGATTAATTCTAATTATCAGGTGCAGTCACTTGCACTCCTGATTTCCCGACTCTGCTATATTCTTACAACGGGGCTGACATCTATATTCAGTGTTCCACGTCCATTAGGTGGGCTGGGATCGCAGGCACGGTGCAGTGTTACTGGATGGTTTCCAATAGGTCTCAGCCCCCTGCCTTACCAAAGGGCGGTGCCGCAGTGTGGGCACGGCAAGTAGACAAAGCTCAGTACACTCCTCTCTAGCTGTACTCCCAATAGACACCCCATTAATTCTCCTACACTCTTGACCAGGTCATCAGTTTTGCAACCAAGGTCATTTCCCACAGACATACAACCTCCTCCCAATACAAACACCAAGTCTGTGACCAGTTTTCACCCAGACACAGCGCCCAGTATAAACTGCTCACACATCTTCAAAACAATAGTGGGGAACTTCCCACCACACCTCTAGCCCCGGTCACACTTCTCCTGTCACACCTCTCCCACATGTCACACCTCTCTCATCTGTCACACCTCACTCACCTGTCACATCTCCCCCACTTGTCACACCTCCCCACCTGTCACACCTCCCCCATTTGTCACATTTCCCCTGTCCCTGTCACACCTCCCTCACCTGTCACACCTCCCCCAACTGTCACACTGCTTCCACCCGTCACACCTCCCCCACCCGTCACACCTCCCCCACCCGTCTCACCTCTCCCACCTGTCACACTAATCCCACCTGTCACACCTCTCCCATCTGTTACACCTCACTCACCTGTCACACCTCCCGCACTTGTCACACCTCCCCCATCTGTCACACCTCCCCCACTTGTCACATCTCTCCCACCTGTCACATCTCTCCTGTCCCTGTCACACCTCCCCCACCTGTCACACCTCCCACCACGTTATGTGCAGCTGGCTGCAGCATCCTCTCTCTCCCAAAGCCTGCTTCTTACTCCTTGGAGTGCCCGGTTTCCTTGGAACAACCACCCTGTCCAACCCAGGACCCTTTACTCCAGATGGATTTTAAAACGGACTCCCCAAAGACTCCCAAGGAAACAGGTGAGCAAGGCCTTCTGTCATACCAGGCTCTACTGCAAAACTCACCCATTGTGTCAGGGTATCACGGCAAAGAAGTGATTATATTTTATGATGTTTTATCCTGGGTCTCGTCTCATTCATTGTCACAGCGTGTACCTGTGTAATGTATTCCTTCATGCCCCAGCTGTTGCACATCTGGTAGAAAAAAAGAAAACAATGAATGAATGAATAAATGAATTAATCTATTCCACATCCTTCACCCCATCACATGTCTGGGGTTCCTTAATTAAGAAGACATGATGTGTGTCTGCACTTCTGAACTCCTACCATCCAATAATACTCGTGAAATACAAGTTGCTCTAGGAAAATGCTATAGTCGCAGTTGCAATCATTTTATTTACAGTTAATATAGTATGGATTGCCCACACTTGCCAGGGTCAGTAGAGTATGGATTTCCCACACCTGCCAGGGTCAGTAGAGTATTTATTGACCACACCTGCCAGGGTCAGTAGAGTATGGATTGCCCACACCTGCCAGGGTCAGTAGAGAATGGATTGCCCACACCTGCAGTATCAGTAGAGTATGGATTGCCCCACTCCTGCCAGGGTCAGTAGAGTATGGATTGCCCCACACCTGCCAGGGTCAGTAGAGCATGGATTACCCACACCTGCCAGGGTCAGTAGAGTATGGATTGCCCACACCTGACAGAGTTAGTAAATAGAGTATGGATTGCCCCACACCTGCCTGGGTCAGTAGAGTATGGATTGCCCACACCTGCCAGGGTCAGTAGAGTATGGATTACCCACAACTGCCAGGGTCAGTAAAGTAAGGATTGCCCACACTTGCCTGGGTCAGTGGAGTATTTATTGACCACACCTGCCAGGGTCAGTAGAGTATGGATTGCCCACACCTGCCAGGGACAGTAGAGAATGGATTGCCAACACCTGCAGGATCAGTAGAGTATGGATTGCCCCACTCCTGCCAGGGTCAGTAGAGTATGGATTGCCCCAAACCTGCCAGGGTCAGTAGAGCATGGATTACCCACACCTGCCAGGGTCAGTAGAGTATGGATTGCCCACACCTGACAGAGTTAGTGAGTAGAGTATGGATTGCCCCACACCTGCCTGGGTCATTAGAGTATGGATTACCCACAACTGCCAGGGTCAGTAGAGTATGGATAGCCCACACTTGCCTGGGTCAGTAGAGTATAGATTGCCCACACCTGCCAGGGCCAGTAGAGTATGGATTGCCCACACATGCCAGGATCAGTAGAGTATGGATTGCACCACACCTGCCAGGGTCAGTAGAGTATGGATTGCCCACACCTGCCAGGGTCAGTAGAGTTGGATTGCCCACACCTGCCAGGGTCAGTAGAGTATGGATTGCCCCACACTGTTGTATTCCTCTTAGGTTGTCCGTATATAGGTTTTCCTGTATCATGTCCTTATATAGGCACAATTCGCCCTGCCCTTATATAGGCATAAAATCCCAGTCCTTATTTAGGCATTAAACCGTGCACTCCAAATACAGGCATGGTCTCCGACATCCGTCCACCCTAACGTCACAATGAGTTCTTGAAGAACAGACCCTTAGGCTTCGGGAGTTTCCCTAGCACAGGACTATTGATTTCTTCAAGGTATCATCTATTATGCATGAACTGTTATACCTTAGGGGTTCATTCATGACGTCTTCCGCTGTCCAATTCACGTCAATGCTAACATTCTGAGGTACCTCTCAGGTATAAATATACCTTCCCTAGCCCTTGTAAACTAGAGGAGACCTCGACTTCAGAGGAGCCCGTTTCCCGGCCTGACGCACTGAGAAGACACTGTCATCCCTGCACGCAGAGAGTCCAGCTTCCAGTGATCTGACTTCCCTTGCGGGGTGTTGGAGTTCGAGACTGGCAAGAGATTCCTACCTCTCTCATTCTTAAGGTATGGAGCTGACTAGAACCTAGAGGGACTCTTGGCATACTTGGCATACTTGGCCTACTAGGCATACTAGGCTTAACATACTCTTAGTATACCATAGTAAGGAATACTTCACCTACTTCATACCTCTCCCTACACCTAGGTTAGGTTAGGTACATTGGGGTAGAACTAGCTTAGAAATGCATCGTATGAGTACTCGCATTTTTAGTCTGTGTTATTTATGTAAATGAATATCTGCTAAAGATAATGCTAGCGCAGTATTATTTATTTCTACTGCTTACGCTGTACATTATTTATCTTGCATACTGTCTTGTGATCGTTGTGAGAAGTTGGCCTGGCATATGCTGTCCACTAATTATAGTGGGCACCTTGCACCAGTCCAAACAACCCCTTATTGGAGATAGGTTAAAGACAACCTTATTGAAAGCTATCCTAGTGGTAGCTATGGAGAGCAGCCTTCAGGCTAAGTCTTGAAGGAATGTAAAGCAGCTTGTTTTACCAGGCTATAATCTCTTGAGTGACCAAATGAAAGAGCACCACACCAGGTATATATTCAAAATATATGTATTTATTACTAAACACACCCCTCTAGTCTCTTTATGAGGCTAGAGTTCGAAGTACATAAGTTATAAGATCTTAAATCACAGTAATAGCACAAATACACGTTTGGGCCCTAGGGGCGTACCAAACCATATACCAATAAAGTGGTATGCGAACCACGACTGAACTAGACACTAGGCCTAGAGCCTCTAGAAGTGCTTGGACCACAAGGAACCACCCAAGGTAGTGACACAGGGGACCCACGGGAGACGCGTGCAGTGTAAATACACAACCGCGATACGCCGTTAACTTCTATGGAGAAAGTCGGGATCGGGAAAATAGAGGAAAGGGACACTTAAAAGAGGACTAGGACAAAACCCTTTGAGATCTAGGACTTTGAGGAGTCTCTACCCACGGGAGCACCGGAGTACTCGTGTTACCTCACCCAGGGAAGCCGGGTGCATAGGTGCCTTTCGGGGTCGGGTTTCGTCGTCGATTCGAATGGCGATCTGCTGCAAAGTGCTGCTGGCGGCCAAGAGAAAAGTGTCCGGGTGGATCCAAGAGTGGATCGGAGTTCTGGTGAACCTGAAAGCAGAGGGGACAGAGTCTGGGTCACTAGCCAGTGACCAGGAAGGCGATGGACAGATGCCCACCGATGTCGAGTGCTTCAGGTGCGTTGATGGTCGTCTTGACTCTTCAGCCACGAGGTCCGGGAGGCGTCGTCGGCGACCAGGAGCAGGATTCGGGCTGGTACACGATGTCTGTCGAGTGCTGAGGTGTCGGCGACCGGATTGGACCCAACAAGCCTTGGCAATGGCAAGTCTCGATTAAGATGTAGATTGTCGATGGTGCAGACCAGCAAGGTCTCTGGAACTCACCCAGCAAAGGTAAGTGAGGGCAGGCCTGGAGCAACCAGGTTGCCAAGTAAGAAAAGGATTGGCCTTCGTTAAGGGCTACTAGCCAATGGGCTAGCGACCGCGAAGGAGCCTCGTGACGCCGCATGTGGAGCTGGCTTACAGGACACTCGTGGAGTGGGGGCCAGTGATCTTCGGTGCAGGTGGTGCTGGAGGCTAGAGCTACTCGGAGCCCAAAGCACGACTTCTTGGGAGACCCAGAAGATGATGCACTTGCAAATGTGCTCGGTGTCCAGGGGTCACGGTCTCAAGTCACCCACGATAGCCACGGGCCTCAGCTTTGCTGGGGACTCAGGGTAGCCTCGGGGAAGTCTGAGAATCTACCTCTGGTGATGCGATGACTTCGGCGTCCGACGGGAGCTTCAGAAATGCGAACCGGACAGATGCTTCTTTGGTGCCTGCCAAGCAGGGGAGTCACTCCTTGACCCCAAGGGAGATTCTTCAGTCCTCTAATCTTGTCGTAGAGCGTCGAAGGTCCAGGATTCAGTTTCAGAGTTTCGTCCCGGTATAATCTAAAGTCCTAAGGACTGGGTTCCTACCTTTATTCTAAAAATAGGGGTTGGACTACTCTGTGGCCCCACCTATGGGTGGGTCAGGGCAGAGGGGTGGCTACACCCCTTTCCCTTTGTCCAGTTCGCGCCAAAGCAGGGGCTGCAAGCCCCTGATCCGGTTTGAACTGGGGTATGCACAGGGACACCAAATGTGCCCCCAGTGCAGGACTTCAAAGCACCCGAAAGTGCTCCCGCCCAGCCCCAATACACATTATCCTGTCTGGGGAGGTGGTCACACCTCCCTGGGACAGGAAACCTATTGTCCAGGCCTCCCCTGCCGGAGTTTCGTCCAGCAGCAGGAGGCCAGACTCGTGTCTGTGGCAGCAGCATCCATTTTGTGATGCCAGGGCTCTGGAAAGAAGTTACCGGACTAGTCAGAGTTAACATGTCTTTCCCTCTAGAAGGGTGGAATGCTACCCCCGCCGCCAGGATTGGCGGGGGGGTAGTATTCCAAGATGTTTGACACCAAACACGACATGTTTAGGTGCAGCCATTCCAAAGTTAGCATTTTACCGCGAGGATATAATGCGCTTAAGAGTATATGGTCAGGCTGCACTACAAACAGCACCAGAGATGGTCTCCGAACGCTGCAGAGGGGCCCTGCTCATGCAGGGGCACCCTCTCACATAGGAACCATGCACTCTGCCTTTAGGATTGATAAGGCCTGCCTTATAGGTTTATATGTGTGTATGTATTTCGTGATATAGGTAACCTATATCACAGTAAGGGGTGCATGCACCACCTTACCCAGGCTGCAGTAGCAGACCTGTGGTGTCAGTTTGGATGGCCTTCCAGGGGTGGCATAATACATGCTGCAGCCCCTGGCAGGCCTCTGAGGTACCTATGCCCTTGGTACATAGTATACCATATACTAGGGACTTATAAGGGCACTCCAGATCCCAATCAGTGATGTGCCTAAGGCACATGGAAACCATTTTAGAGAGGAAGCAGCTAGGCTGGGGTTCTGATTAGCAGGGCCCCAGCCAGACTAATGTCGAAAAACAGTGAAGCATCAGCAAAAAGTGGGGGTACCCATGTGAAGCAGATCCTACTCTCCTACACAACCCCCCCCAAACGTAGGGACATTAAACTAACCTTGCCCAGTTAAGTCTTCATGTTCTAAGTGGAAATACCTAGAGAGTCCATCTGCATTCGCATGGTTACTCCCAGGCCTATGTTCCACTGTAAAGTCCATCCCCTGTAGGAAATGGACCACCTAAGCAGTTTGGGGTTTTCACCCTTCATTTGTTTTAGCCATAAGAGGGGCTTATGGTCTGTCTGAACCAGGAAGTGTGTACCAAACAAGTATGGCCTCAACTTCTTCAGAGCCCAGACCACAGCAAAGGCCTCCCTCTCTATGGCTGCACCAACGTTTCTCTCTAGGGGTCAGCCTTCTGCTAATAAAAGCTACTGGCTGATCCTGACCTTCTTCATTCAATTGTGACAGTACAGCCCCTACCCCCAATTCAGATGCATCAGTTTGAACAATGAACTTCTTGGAGTAATCAGGACTCTGCAGAATTGGAGCAGTGCACATGGCCTGCTTGAGGTCATCAAATGCCTTTTGACAGGTAACTGTCCACTGAAACTTTTGGGCATTTTCTTAGAAGTTAAGTCATTCAAGGGTGTCACTATTGATCCATACCCCTTGACAAATCTCCTATAGTACCCAGTCAGGCCTAAGAAGGCTCTCACCTGAGTCTGGGTAGTGGGAGCAGTCCAGTCCATGATGGTCTGGATCTTGCTCTGCAAAGGTTGAACCTGGCCTCCACCCACAAGGTGGCCCAGGTACACAACCTGACTCTGCCCTATCTGGCACTTAGTGGCCTTGATAGTCAGGCCTGCCTTTTGCAGGGCCTGTAAAACATTCCTGAGGTGGACCAGGTGATCCTCCCAGGTGGAGCTAAAGACAGCAATATCATCTAGATAAGCTGCACTATAGGCTTCCAGTCCTGTGAGAACTGTATTCACCAACCTCTGGAAAGTGGCAGGTGCATTCTTCAGACCAAAGGGCATTACCACAAATTGATAATGCCCACTAGGGGTTGAAAATGCTGTTTTGGGCTTTGCAGTATCAGCTAGTCTGATCTGCCAGTAGCCAGCTGTTAGGTCAAATGTGCAGAGATATTAGGCAGAGGCCAAAGTCTCTATGAGCTCATCTGCCCTGGGTATTGGATGGGCATCAGTCCTAGTGACTGCATTGAGACCCCTGTAGTCCACACAAAACCTCATCTCTCTTTTCCCACCACTGGTGTGAGGTTTCGGTACTAGGACTACTGGACTAGCCCAAGGGCTATCTGAGGGCTCAATTACTCCCAATTCCAACATTTTCTGGACTTCAGTCCTGATACAGTCCCTGACATGGTCAGGTTGCCTATAAATCTTGTTTTTAATAGGCAGACTGTCCCCAGTGTCCACTTCATGAGTGCACCAGGTGGTCTGACTGGGTGTCAGTGAAAACATATGTCGAAACTGATTGAGGACTTGCCTGCAATCAGTTTGTTGCTGGGTAGTGAGGCTGCCTGCCAAGGCTACACCATCAACTGACCCATCGTCAGGGTTCTGTGAGAGCAGGTCAGGGAGTGGGTCACTCTCTTCCTCCTGCCCTTCATCAGTAGCCATGAGCAAGCCCATGTCTGCCCTGTCCACATATGGTTTTAACCTGTTGACATGGAGAACCCTGTGGGGACTCCTGGGTGTTCCTAGGTCCACTAAATAAGTGACCTCACCCTTCTGCTCAACAATAGTGTGGGGTCCACTCCATTTATCTTGGAGAGCTGCTGGGGCCACTGGCTCCAACACCCACACCTTCTGTCCTGGCTGGTAAACAGTCAGAACAGCCTTTTGGTCATGCCAGGCCTTTTGAAGTTCCTGGCTAGCCTCAAGGTTTTTGGTTGCCTTTTTCATGTACTCAGCCATCCTGGAGCGGAGACCAAGTACATAGTCCACTATATCTTGCTTTGGGGGCTTGAGAGGTAACTCCCATCCTTCCTTCACCAAGCACAGTGGACCCCTCACAGGGTGGCCAAACAGAAGTTCAAAAGGGCTGTAACCAACCCCCTTCTGAGGCACCTCCCTATATGCGAATAAAAGGCAGGGCAAGAGTATGTCCCATCTACGCCTAAGCTTTTCTGGGAGCCCCTTAATCATGCCCTTCAAGGTTTTGTTGAATCTCTCAACTAAACCATTGCATTGTGGGTGATAGGGTGTGGTGAACTTATAAGTCACTCCACACTCCTTACACATTGCTTTCAAGTACCCAGACATGAAGTTAGCACCCCTGTCTGATACTACCTCCTTAGGAAAGCCCACTCTTGAGAAGATTCCCAGGAGGGCCCTTGCCACCACAGGTGCTGTAGTGGTCCTGAGGGGAATAGCTTCTGGGTACCTGGTGGCATGATCCACTACCACCAGGATAAACCTGTGCCCAGAGGCTGTTTGGGGATCCATGGGACCAACAATGTCAATCCCTACCCTTTCAAAGGGCACCCCCACCACAGGTAGTGGTATCAGGGGGCCTTTGTAGTGCCACCTGCTTTGCCACTGGCTTGGCAGGTTACACAGGAGCGACAAAACTCCTTACTGTCTTCAGACATGTGGGGCCAGTGAAAGTGAGGGACAATTCTGTCCCAAGTCTTGTTCTGGCCCAGGTGACCTGCTAAGGGAATATCATGGGCTAGGGTCAATAGGAAGCCCCTGAACTTCAAAGGTATTACCAACCTCCTGGTAGCACCAGGCTTGGGGTCTCTACTCTCTGAGTACAGGAGTCCATCATCCCAATACACTGTATGGGGACCACTAGCTTTCCCAGCAGCCTCAGCAGCAGCTTGCTATCTGAGGGGTTCAAGGGAGGGGCAGCTCAAGTTCCTCTGGGACAGTTCCTTCTTCAGGGCTGAGATCATCCCCCTCAAGGGACTGATCTTCCTCCTGAGCCAAGGGGGAAGGCACTGCCTTAATCCTACTAATCCTCCTCTTGGAAGGCACTTGGTCCATTCTTCCAGAATCCAAGGCCTGTTCAGTGCTAGACATTTTCGCTTGTGACCTGGTCACAGCAAACACATCTGCAGGGATCCCCAGCATTTCTGCATGGGTCCTGAGCTCCACTTCTGCCCAAGCAGAAGTCTCTAAGTCATTGCCAAGCAAGCATTCGACTGGTAGGTTTGCACTTACCACAACCTTCTTAAGGCCAGTTACCCCTCCCCAGGAGAAGTTAACAACTGCCAGAGTATGGTCTGTTCTGACATTGCTAGCATTGGTCACTTGGTACATTTCACCAAGCATAACTTGCCCAGGTAGCACAAGGTCTTGTGTCACCATGGTGACACTTGCCCCTGTGTCCCTAAATGCCAAAGCCTCACGTCCATTAATTAAAGGCTGTTGTCTGTACTTGCCCAGATTACTGGGACTCACAGTGGAGGTCACATCCATGCCTCCATCACAGACTAACACAGCCTGAGTCAGTTCTCTGACTAGGTCAGAGCCCAACTCAGTTCCCAGGGTGAACCCTACTAAACCCTTTGCTGGAGCACTTCCACCAACTGTACTAGGGGGAACAGGTGCCTTAGGGGCATTGGTGGGTGCTGGACTGGAGTCTTTGGACTTGGTGCAATCACTGGTCCAGTGGGTCTTTTGCTTACAGACCTTGCACCATGGTTTTCTTTGGCCTTTACCTTTGGTAGACTGGGAATCCCCACCAGAAGAAGATTTTTGGGGGCCTGATGAAGACTTTTGATCTTTACCCTTCTCCCCACCCTTGTCAGAGTTCTTAGCATCTTGCTTCTTGGTTTCCCCACCTTGGTTCTGTACCTTCTGTTTCACCCTGGTCCTGACCCATTTGTCTGCCTTCTTTCCCAATTCTTGGGGAGAGGTCAGATCAGAGTCTACCAGGTATTGATGCAACAGCTGATTTTGACAGTTATTAAGAATCTGCTCCCTCATTATCAGATTATACAATCCTGAGAATTCACACACCTTACTGCCCATCAACCAGCCTTCCAGAGCCTTGGCAGAACAATCCACATAGTCTACCCAGTCTTGAGTCTGTGCTTTTTGGGTGTCTCTGAACTTCAACCTGTACTGTTCAGTGGTTAGGCCAAACCCATCAATAAGAGCACTCTTCAAGACCTTGTAATTATCAGCATCCTCCTCTCTAACAGTGAGGAGCGTATCTCTACCTTTGTCAGCAAAGGAGAGCCACAAGATTGCTGCCCACTGCTCCTGAGGGACCTTCTGTACTTTACAGGCCCTCTCTAAAGCAGTTATCCATTTGTGGATATCATCCCCACTCTGGTAGGGAGGGACAATCTTGCTCAGGTTCCTATGGTCATAGGACCTTTCCCTGTCTCTAGGGACATGGCTGCCACCATGGGACTCTAGTCCCAACTTTCTTCTCTCTCTAAGGAGATCTAGGGATTCCCTATCTAAAGCCAATTGCTTTTTTCTGATCTCCAGCTGAGTTTCCTCATACTGGACCAGTCGGTCTCTCCTCTCATGAGAGGATTCCCTCCTGTGAGATGAGACAGAGCTCCCTATAGAGGTGCCAGAGTGGTTAGACTCCTGAGAAGGAGATCTGGACTTCCTGGGCACACTCTTAATCCTTCATGGGGGGACAAAGAGGGCATCATCTTGATCATCCTCATCATCATCCACAGGAGGGATTTGGTTTTCCAGGTCAGGGTCATTGTCACCCTCCTGGCCAGTTTCAGAGGGGGGCTGGGGGTATTGGTACCCCTAGCGTCCTCCTCCTTCTCCTGCCCCACCCTCAGCTCCTACCCCTTCAGTCCCTACAGGCTTACTAAGGTCATAAGCCACCAACAACTCCTTGAGGTGTTGGGTGGTGGGGCTTTGGCCTGTCCTTAATTTTCTCAAGTTACATAAAGCTCTCAATTCCAAGAATGGGAGTGTATCATACTTGGAGGGTGGAAGCTCAATGGCTTCCTGCAAGGATTCTTTGGATCCTGCCCTTAAAGACATTACTAGTGTGGTGTGGTGTATGCACTACCTACTCTAGTGTGGCCTACTAAACTCTCTTGAGTTGTAGAAAGGGTTGTGCTATCCCTTAACACACAACTCTAAGTTCAGTAGAACTTACTGTTATTCTAAGCTTAAATTATATGTACCTTAGGTACCTTTAGTGGTTTTCAGTTGATCAATTCAATTGAGATTATCTGGTAAAACAATAGCAAGATGGAATCCCACACGCTGCACACCAATGTGAGAAGTTGGCCTGGCATATGCTGTCCACTAATTATAGTGGGCACCTTGCACCAGTCCAAACAACCCCTTATTGGAGATAGGTTAAAGACAACCTTATTGAAAGCTATCCTAGTGGTAGCTATGGAGAGCAGCCTTCAGGCTAAGTCTTGAAGGAATGTAAAGCAGCTTGTTTTACCAGGCTATAATCTCTTGAGTGACCAAATGAAAGAGCACCACACCAGGTATATATTCAAAATATATGTATTTATTACTAAACACACCCCTCTAGTCTCTTTATGAGGCTAGAGTTCGAAGTACATAAGTTATAAGATCTTAAATCACAGTAATAGCACAAATACACGTTTGGGCCCTAGGGGCGTACCAAAACATATACCAATAAAGTGGTATGCGAACCACGACTGAACTAGACACTAGGCCTAGAGCCTCTAGAAGTGCTTGGACCACAAGGAACCACCCAAGGTAGTGACACAGGGGACCCACGGGAGACGCGTGCAGTGTAAATACACAACCGCGATACGCCGTTAACTTCTATGGAGAAAGTCGGGATCGGGAAAATAGAGGAAAGGGACACTTAAAAGAGGACTAGGACAAAACCCTTTGAGATCTAGGACTTTGAGGAGTCTCTACCCACGGGAGCACCGGAGTACTCGTGTTACCTCACCCAGGGAAGCCGGGTGCATAGGTGCCTTTCGGGGTCGGGTTTCGTCGTCGATTCGAATGGCGATCTGCTGCAAAGTGCTGCTGGCGGCCAAGAGAAAAGTGTCCGGGTGGATCCAAGAGTGGATCGGAGTTCTGGTGAACCTGAAAGCAGAGGGGACAGAGTCTGGGTCACTAGCCAGTGACCAGGAAGGCGATGGACAGATGCCCACCGATGTCGAGTGCTTCAGGTGCGTTGACAATCGTCTTGACTCTTCAGCTACGAGGTCCGGGAGGCGTTGTCGGCGACCAGGAGCAGGATTCCGGCTGGTACACGATGTCTGTCGAGTGCTTAGGTGTCGGCGACCGGATTGGACCCAACAAGCCTTGGCAACGGCAAGTCTTGATTAAGATGTAGATCGTCGATGGTGCAGACCAGCAAGGTCTGTGGAACTCACCCAGCAAGGGTAAGTGAGGGCAGGCCTGGAGCAACCAGGATGCCAAGTAAGAAAAGGATTGGCCTTCGTTAAGGGCTACTAGCCAACAAGCTAGCGACCGCGAAGGAGCCTCGTGACGCCGCACGTGGAGCTGGCTTACAGGACACTCGTGGAGTGGGAGCCAGTGATCTTCAGTGCAGGTAGTGCTGGAGGCTAGGGCTACTCGGAGCCCAAAGCACGACTTCTTGGGAGACCCAGAAGATGATGCACTTGCAAATGTGCTCGGTGTCCAGGGGTCATGGTCTCAAGCCATCCACGATAGCCACGGGCCTCAGCTTTGCTGGTGACTCAGGGTAGCCTCGGGGAAGTCTGAGAATCCACCTCTGGTGATGCGATGACTTCGGCGTCCGACGGGAGCTTCAGAAATGCGAACCAGACAGATGCTTCTTTGGTGCCTGCCAAGCAGGGGAGTCACTCCTTGACCCCAAGGGAGATTCTTCAGTCCTCTAATCTTGTCGTAGAGCGTCGAAGGTCCAGGATTCAGTTTCAGAGTTTCGTCCCGGTATAATCTAAAGTCCTAAGGACTGGGTTCCTACCTTTATTCTAAAAATAGGGGTTGGACTACTCTGTGGCCCCACCTATGGGTGGGTCAGGGCAGAGGGGTGGCTACACCCCTTTCCCTTTGTCCAGTTCGCGCCAAAGCAGGGGCTGCAAGCCCCTGATCCGGTTTGAACTGGGGTATGCACAGGGACACCAAATGTGCCCCCAGTGCAGGACT
This sequence comes from Calotriton arnoldi, assembly GCA_963921515.1. NCBI lineage: Eukaryota > Metazoa > Chordata > Amphibia > Caudata > Salamandridae > Calotriton > Calotriton arnoldi. The sequence goes on from CAWUFW010017982.1 coordinate 202,317, forward strand.
TCAAAGCACCCGAAAGTGCTCCCGCCCAGCCCCAATACACATTATCCTGTCTGGGGAGGTGGTCACACCTCCCTGGGACAGGAAACCTATTGTCCAGGCCTCCCCTGCCGGAGTTTCGTCCAGCAGCAGGAGGCCAGACTCGTGTCTGTGGCAGCAGCATCCATTTTGTGATGCCAGGGCTCTGGAAAGAAGTTACCGGACTAGTCAGAGTTAACATGTCTTTCCCTCTAGAAGGGTGGAATGCTACCCCCACCGCCAGGATTGGTGGGGGGTAGTATTCCAAGATGTTTGACACCAAACACGACATGTTTAGGTGCAGCCATTCCAAAGTTAGCATTTTACCGCGAGGATATAATGCGCTTAAGAGTATATGGTCAGGCTGCACTACAAACAGCACCAGAGATGGTCTCCGAACGCTGCAGAGGGGCCCTGCTCATGCAGGGGCACCCTCTCACATAGGAACCATGCACTCTGCCTTTAGGATTGATAAGGCCTGCCTTAGGAGTGACTTATAGGTTTATATTTGTGTATGTATTTCGTGATATAGGTAACCTATATCACAGTAAGGGGTGCATGCACCACCTTACCCAGGCTGCAGTAGCAGACCTGTGGTGTCAGTTTGGATGGCCTTCCAGGGGTGGCATAATACATGCTGCAGCCCCTGGCAGGCCTCTGAGGTACCTATGCCCTTGGTACATAGTATACCATATACCAGGGACTTATAAGGGCACTCCAGATCCCAATCAGTGATGTGCCTAAGGCACATGGAAACCATTTTAGAGAGGAAGCAGCTAGGCTGGGGTTCTGATTAGCAGGGCCCCAGCCAGACTAATGTCGAAAAACAGTGAAGCATCAGCAAAAAGTGGGGGTACCCATGTGAAGCAGATCCTACTCTCCTACAATCGTAACTACACACTTTACTTACACGAGAAACAAGACTGTTCAATAAATCTTTTATTGAAACGCCCGTCTATTCTTTCTGTGTAACTTTGAGGAAAACTAAGTATGCACGATTGAGCTGAGTGAAATAGTTATCTATTGTTTCCACGACTCTGGGACACGTTCTGATTCTAAATGGGAAACAAAGTTGTCATGTTTTGCGGCTGCCAGAAACTACTCCCTTCTTATTATCCAAGAAGTTTCTAGTGGCCTCTGAGCTAGCTGGCACAAGTAATTAAGTTTAATATACTCAATAGGGACATACTGACCTTAGTCCTATGTCAAACCTATAGGGGATATTATTCCAATGCGCAGAGCCTATTAGGGAAATAGGAGTTACACTACATGGCGCCCAACGTTTGGTAAGGCGGTAATTTAACGTTAGATACTGAGTAACTCAGCCGTGCTTTTTCTCTCAAGACCCCTACCCATATACTCCAAAAGACGTCTGGAGTGGGCAGGGTTAAGTATCCGCCACGGCTACATAGGGAAGTACCCTATATATTAGCTGTTTGGTTTGCTCAACGTTGAAGGATACAGTGTTCCAAAATATTGTGCACCTTATCTTTGTTTCCTTGAAACTTGTTCTACATTTTTCAAAAAACAAATGTCCATAACAGGAGACGAAGCCGCCGGAAACGGTGGAGCTGCGGCTGACCCAGCCATAGCAGTTTTTAAGTTTACAGTTTTAAATGAAACCGAGGAAGGTGTCATAGACATCCATCCAAACTTAAGAAGAGCCATCACTCTAAAACTCATAAAACATGGCCTACCACCAAGAGGCGGTAGAGCAGTTTTCGTGATAGAGGCACACAAATCCTTTCAGACAGAGGTATTCTATTCATGGGTAATATTTCCTGAATCAAATTCAGTAACACACATGTTTCACTTCTACAAAGAAGATGATCCACCACAGGAATATATTCCTTTCGAGGATATTGAAATTCCATTAACATACCAGGAGCATCAGCTCTGGTTTAAAGGCGCCCTAAAACATCACAGAAACATTACCAGGATCGGTCCATTAGGTAGACCAGGAGCAACATGGCCGATTCTAGCCGACTACACACCTCATCCTGACATTGAAGAAATGTCAGACGAGGAACTACTTGTTCAACTACAAGAATTAATAAAAATCTACAGACAATTGGTCCAATATGTCATGAGGACTTTCACAGTCTAACCACCATTGACACTTCCAAATCACACTCCTCAACAGGGGAATACACTAAAAATTACACCACAGACTCTATACGCAGTCATGGGTAAAATGCCCACAAAACGTGAGCAAATTCCATTCTGGATAGCTCAAAAAATTACTCAAATCGAAGCAGTATTTCCAAATACTAGCCCGTATGAGAAACACAGAATACTAACAATCAGTTTACCAATGGGGATCACACCACAACTGGAAGACTGCACCACTTGGGGCTCAGTCTTTGCTGCCATCTATACTAAAACACATGGCATTCCGCCAATTGCGGTAATACCTGATGTCCTGAAACAAATTCAAAATGAATATGGGGCAGAGCCTGCTCTAAATTTAGGTATGAAATTACTGAAAAATTTCGACCAGGTCTCAACAATAATATTATCTAATATTAAAGGGGAGGCAGCAGCAGTGGCGATCCGCCAAAAATTAAGAGAATTCGATGTTACAGAACATCAAACAGAGCTACCCAGAATTATAGAACAATCTTATGCAGAATTAGGCAGAGATAATTTGGGTGGAAGACCAGTGAAGCTGAAACTATCTGAAAGTCCTGAGAAGGACTCTATTAAACAAACTCCTACATCTTCTAAAAAGAAGTGGGAGACTAATAAACAACATTCAACCGAGAAACGTTCTCAATCCCGAGGTAGGTCTCCTCAAAAGGAGCCCTCTGAAAGGAGGTATAACCTCAGGATTAGGGATAATTTGAGAAAACCTGGCAGGTATCAAGATACTGATACACGTTCCTCTCGTCCCTTTCAGATCTCATCACAGACTTCGGAAAGAAGAGGACGATCAGAACATAGAGAAGAACGCGTGAAATCCAAAGAAGAAAAACACGCTACAAAAAACAAAACAAAACCTCAATTCTCCAAAAAGAAAGTAGCAGGTCTGAAGATCAGACATGCCGAGAATACTGAGAACACAACTCAAGAACGGAGAATGGGCTCAGACAATGCTGGACAGTGCAGCAGAAGTCACAATAGCTCGCCAGAGATAGTGGACTTGAATGAGTACATTACAGTTGAGTCTGTGGACACCAGGGTTAGTACTCCACAAAAGTTATATGAAATAACACTCCGGATGGAGGGAGACATACCTAGACCGGTGAAAGGACTTTTTTGGGAAAGACTATCAAGGGGCTATGACATACTTCTAGCAGAAAAAGACTGGCCACCACAATTTGTCAGGGAGTGCCCACACGGCGAGGACATTATTATGCCCGCCTTCTCCAACCATATTCCAATTCATCTAAAATATACATATGCCAGGAATTGGGCAGTAGCCCAGGCCCCAGCATTATATAAAAATCATGTAGGATGGGATGAGGACTCACCTCACCATAAAATACATCTGAAACATGAACCAACTGCACAAAGGCAGTACCCAATAAAGCAAGAAGCTAAAAACAGGTCAGGGAGATCTTAGATCAACTTGAATACCAAGGGGTGATTGAAACATGCACCTCCTCAATGAACAATCCTTTGTTTCCTGTCTCCAAACCAGACAATACATATCGTCTAGTTTTGGATTACAGACACTTAAACACTTGTTCTAAAACATTTGCAGTGCAAAATGCACATAGCACAGCATTAATGAATAACAATGTGCGTAAAAAATATAAAACCACACTAGACATCTCAAATGGTTTCTTTTGTCAAAACATAGCACCTGAAAGCAGGTACTTAACAGCATTCTCCATAATGGGGACTCAGCGTCAATTTTGTCGACTCCCACAGGGGTTCAAGAACAGCCCAGGTTTATTCTCAGCGAGGGTAACGGAGTTACTACAAATTTATGACAATGAGGCATTGTCCTATGTCGATGACATTTATCTGACAGACGATGACCTGGACAAACACTTGAACAGGGTGAGCACCATTATACTGGGCTTCGCCTCTGAGGGCTACAAATTCAACTTTAAAAGTCCAGAATTGCCCATCTCAATGTCCTATTTCTAGGATATGAGCTTTCAAGTGAAGGCAAGAGCTTGGCAGCTAACTTTTTAGAAAAGTGTGCGCTGCTCCAACCTCCAAAAACGCTAAAAAACTTACAATCCATCCTGGGTTTCCTAAATTTTGGAAGAACATACATTCTAAATTACGCAGAAAGGGTAAAACCTCTAGGCATTAATCAAACCTGATTTTTCAATCAAGAATTGGACACAAGAACACACAGAAATCTTGCGTTCACTACAGGCTAACATGTTAGCAACAAATCACTTACAAACACGCGTAAGTCAACGCAACCTGGTGATCCGAATAATTTCGGGTCAATGCGGATTCACCTACTTAACATTTAATGAGGGTGAAAAAATACCAATCGCATACAAATCTCATTTGTACACACAAGCGGAAATGCGCTTCACTTCAACTGAAAAAATTCTGACAGCAGTTCAAACCGCTGTAGCAAAAGAAAGAGCCCTAGCCCAAGGGAAACGCATTATTGTCGTAACCCCAGTACCAGCTTTAGAAGCAGTCACAAAAGCAAGCATTCCAAATGCTAAAGCATTACATCCAAGATGGATACAGTGGGTTAATTCTCTTGCTGCAACAGATGTTGAATATGTTTTTGATCCTGATTTAAAAACACAAGCATTCCTGCAATATGAACAAGAATGTCCTCTGCCCACTGAAATTCTGCCTCTCGATCAGTACAAATTCATAATTTACACTGACGGATCCGCACAGCCCGCAATAGGGGGTAAGCAAGCTTACAGTGCAGCGTGTGCAATCATTAAAGGTCGCATGCGAGATGGCATCTTCAGACCTATGGTCACAAAAACTCAATCTCTAGGAGATTGTACAGCTCAGCAAGCTGAACTACAAGCATTCAAACTGGCACTTGAAAGTACAGATCGAGAATTCCCCACACTGATAGTATGCGATTCCTTTTACTGTGTTCAGTCGTATAATGAATATATACAAAACTGGCTTGAAAATGGATTCAAAGATGCGAAAGGTGGCACAATAAAGCATAAAACGCTTTGGGAACAAGTAGTTCAGTTGAAAAACGAACTACCAAAGGCTCACGTGATCCACACACTGAGTCATCAACGTGATGGCGTTCACATTGCAGGGAATTCATTGGCTGACGAAGCCGCAAAGGGGGCTGTTCAGACGGCTTCCGTAGCTGCAATCACTCGTTCAAAAACAAAAATAGACAGTGAGATAATGTTGGCTGTCAATGCTACAAGCAAAGGCAGTGGTGCAGCGTTACCAAAAAAGTTTCCACTCAAGTACTCTTATGTAATTGATGCGAACAGCGTTCCTTTTGCTCGAATCCCTGGAGTGGGGGATAGGGTAATCCCAAACATGGAACGTAGAGCAGCTTTGATTTATGAAGCTCATTTAGGGGAGGGTCTGTCACATCAAGGGATCTCTAAAACAATTTTGACATTAAAAGAGATGTACTGGTGGCCTGGGATGAATACAGAAATCCACATCTTCATCAATAACTGCATAGACTGTAAATTACAGCGGGAAAACCACCAGACACCATGCTACAAATGTAGCTGCCCAGTGCAGACACCACTGTTAGACAGCATTAGACTATCTACGCGCATGCGTCCTTCTGGACAAATGCAATCCCACAAATACTGAATCAAGGTTCCTATGGATATGGCCTCAGCGCTCGGCTGATGCTCGAACTGTTATAAAAGATTTGCGAGTCTTTATCGGCACATACGCAATAGGCACGCTACATTCTGACCAGGGCCCTGCGTTTAGCTCTCGAGCTTACAAAGAAGCCATGGCCAGCCTGGGCGTTGCATTGCGGTACTCCTCTCCATTCCATCCTGAGGGAAATTTGGTTGTGGAAAGGAAAAACCGGGACATAAAGCAGTCTATAACAGCTAGGGTATTAGGTTCGGGTGATGGGTGGGTCAAACATCTTTATGGGGTCCAACGCTCATTAAACAATCTGCCAAGAAGTTCTCTAGGGGGGGTTACTCCATATGAGGTCCTATTTTGGACAAGAATGTGGGTACCAGATCTCGATGACATAGGCACAGTGGTGGAAAATAAAACGTTTGATATCAAAGATCGTTTGGCTGTTTTACAGGAACTCAATGAACTGAGATCAAAACAAAGCAACGTATTCCTGCAGCCAACCACCACTGGGGAAAAACCGGCAGTCCCAGTAAGGCCTGTCTGGATTCCAAAAGTTGGGGATCTAGTCAGAGAAAAGATTGCGGACAAGAAGGAATTTGGACCTTCTTACAGACAACCAGTACCTTTCCTAGCAGTTCAAGGAACAAGAACAGTACTTCTGCCGCCCCTTGCTGGAAGAAAGGAGAAAAGATTTGTGTCCATCGACCTCATCAAACCACAGTATGTGGCCAATACTAAATAATAGGCCTCGTGGACTCCGACCTAGTAGCAGACACACTCCTCTCGCTACTATCCAAGAGGTTCAGACTGAAAGACTGATAACAATTGGGAATTCAGCAGTAACAGATGAAGGACTAAGCAACAATGCTATGGAACTCGTCCCTCTTGAAAATCAAGTAACAGTTCGTCCAAATACACCTGTCTACACCAATGTAGCACGTGATCAACTAGTTCCAGCGATTTCTACAAATCCTGATGCAATTCCAACAATTGATAGAACTGCTTCTGGCTATTTCATTAACGTTGATACGTTCTCAGAAGATCCGAGTGAACCTGAAACGATGCCAGCATCATTGAAATTCAAGCAGCAAGTACAAGACTTTCTTCACTTTCTGAAAAAGACTTATTTGGTTTCTCCATGGATTGAACTCTGGATTACATCTGGACTATTTGTTTTCCTGCTCTGGCTAGCTTTGGTTACAACTGTGAGCGTGCTTATAAGTGGCAGATACATCCATGTGAATACTGAAGGAAAAGACGTGAACGTACTTTTGAAACCTCATAAATCTTCCCATCGAGAAGCAAGAGACTTGTCAACAGTGAACATCACAGCCGTTCCTATACAGGATGGTATAGTGTGGGACAAAACAGATTTTGATATCTTTGGCCCGACGGAACAATTGAACATTCCACATTTGTTTAAAATCTCACTAAGTGATCTAATTTCGTCCAGTACCTATTCAGATGATTGGGACTTTGAGACTGTTAATGACATAATGTTTGACCTAGAAAAATCTGCTGCATTTTCTAAAAATGAATATTTAGAGGGTTCATCAGACTATGAACAACTGTATTGTTATAACCACTATGGTCATCATTATTTGCATAAATCTGCATACCCTAGAAATGTGTTTATGTTTAACCAATGGGAGCATTGTCCTACACCACCACAAGGTAGTTCAAGAACATTTGCTAACAAGTTTCCATATTTTTCAGGTTACAATACATCTGATCCAGAAACGTTTTACTATAAAAATGTAAACAAAACAGGACTGAAAATTATGTTAACTAATACGAAACAGATTTACTCTGCAATATTTATTGCCCAACTGTCTAGACAGGGTTTTGACTTATGGAAAGACACAATAGACACAAAAACTGTGTGGGGTACTAAAGATTGGCAAGTACAGGGGATAGAAGCGTTATTTAGAGCGTGTATCATCCCTGAACAAATAATGTTTTTGAATGAAACTGTCCAACAAACATCTTGTCTTGGACTAGCCAAGATCAAAGAGATGAAGACACCTTCTGTACCAACACCTGCCAGTGATAATAATACACAGGCAGCGGTGACAGTTGACAATATACTACAACTCAACAGATCTAATCCTGATTGGAAAAAATGGTTGATCTGGCCCACAGACACGAACAACTGTCAGGAAAGATTCCTGAATACAACTCAGGGCTTTACTATTCATAGGCCAGACCCAAGATACGTCCAAAGACAGCATCCGGGGGTAGTAACAACATACAGTGTAGGTAAATTATGCCTCGATTGGCTGCAGAAATCTACACTAAAGGATGTGAAACAACACTTATCCTTACTTAAAGAAGACGCAGACCTTAGGGAATTCTTGCTTGGACCAAGAAAACCGCGTCAAAAACGTTTCATATACGCTGCTTATAATGAAGCATGGAAAGTGTCACTGATGGAGGCCGCAGAACAAATACGTGAACTTGATCGTATTAATTTAGAGAAAACACTCACTGTGGTCGACAATGGGTTAACAACTTTGTCCTCCAGAATATATTCATTGGATGCCATTGTATCCTCTGCTATCGACATACTAGAACAAGATTTGGCGATGTTACAGCAAGGCCAATCTCAATTACGTTCTATTGTGTTATTAAGCTGGACGCTGCAATCTTTGCTTGTGGGCTATGTGCCTTGGCGTTTTATCAACACGTCAGCTCTGTTTGCAGAATACAATCTAACTGATAAGCAGATCGAACTGGCACAAAGAGGAGCAAAGTATACAGTGTTGAGCATTGAAAAACTGGAAAAGTTACCATTCACAGTGGCAGAAAAACCAGCTACAGAATGGCTCATTCACGGCAAAATTACATTACCTGTGACTACTTTTCAGTTTCAGTATTGCCTCAGACAAATGCAAGCCGGCAAATATGAAAGGTTGGGTAAAGAATACATTAAGATATCTTGGGATTTACCGTATACATATAGATGTTGGAGTGGGGATCGTGAAGTGTTTTTGAGCGGTACACACTGTAAAAGTGCACTGAGCGGTTCACTTATATGTCAGGACATTTCTTTACACGGGGCTTGCATTGGTTCTGTGGCAAATTTGTCTTGCCACCAGCAGGGTACACCAGCTGCTGTGATTAATCCAACGTTTGGACAACTTTTGAATGGGAGTTACCTCATGTTGAATGATCAGAGTTGCTGCGGCATGTTGCCAGGCATCCCATATCTAGTAACGGTCAACTCCAGGGACACTTGCTGTATGCAAGTATTGTTTGCCCCAATAGACACAGTCAGGGAGTCGCCTTTGTGGCCTTCGCTGAACGTCTCTTTTATAAGATTTGATACTTTGAGCAGAATGAAAGCCATGCTTTTACAACAAACAGTGCCTTTGACCTCGGCCAAAGAAACCTATGATCTACAAGTAGCAAGGGCTTCGGCAGAGATACAGACTTTAATACGTACAAATTGCCCTATACATTTCATGGAAATGATAGGACGTATCTTTAACATGTCTGATACAAGCGGAATTGTACATGTATTTAAGAGCATCTGTTCTGGTCTGTTAGCACCTTTCCAGGCAATACTCGGAATCATCCCGAACTTTGCACATTCGGTGTTTGGTGGCATACCATTAATTCTAGCACTTGTTGCCGGAATTCTGTTTCTCTTCCTGCTATTACGCTATGGCCAGCCTATTCGCAGACATCACTCCGAGCGAAATGGAGAAAGCTCTCCTTGAACGAAAGTGCCGTGAGCGAATAGTACAGCTTTGGGCATGACTCGTCTACGGGACCTGAATACCACGTGGTTCCTGTCATTCAGACCAATCTGGCAGGATTGCATCTTACCTGTTCTACGATGCCTGCTATGCGGTGAAGAATGCGTGTTAGACACCTGTCTAACATTTCCATCAGCAACGCCAACGGATGTCGATACTCTGCTGGACCCGATAACGGCCCATGCTCTGTGTTGTCCCCAGAGGCTACCAATCCTGATGACAGCATTCATTGAGATCTCACAGATGCTTCCGGCTGCTGCTGAGGTACGAGAAAGATCTACAGGCACACAGGTAACAACGGACGCGAACATTGCTGCGGCCTCCTATGCTGAAAGCGATGCTTCACATCTCTGTGCAATTAATTTACTACACGAGGTGTTCCAACTGACACCAACTTCAGTGGACGATATTTTGTCTACAGAAATAGATGATCTCATGTTTACACCAGACCCGTAAACTGACTCTGATTCAGCACACAGTGTTCCAGAGATGCAGTAACAATTTGGCCTTCATACTTCAAAAAAACTTGGAACTCTTCCCAAATTGAACTTTTTTCCATTTTTCGAACTAAAATGGCAATTCAATCTGCTTGAAGTAGAACTACCCTTATAGTACAGACTTCGCGGTACTTCCAAAGACACTTAGTTATCTTTTGTGTCTAAAAAGTTCATTAATTTCCATGTCATGAAATGAATTTGATTTTGAACAAACTTATCGATCATTTTTTTGTCACATGTAAATATTACTGCTTCTTTCATTCATATTGCATTTTATTTCAAATATATGCCTGAAATGAAAAGCAATGCTTAAAAATGTACAGTACTTTTTGCATTCTAATAGGTTTTTTAAATGCCTTTTAAATGGTTTTAAGAAATATTTTAGCAATATGCGGTACTCCATTTAATGTTTAGCATTTTTTAAAATGTTTAGCATTTTAGTATTATCGTACACACGAAAGTGGAGTGGGTGTTGTATTCCTCTTAGGGTGTCCGTATATAGGTTTTCCTGTATCATGTCCTTATATAGGCACAATTCGCCCTGCCCTTATATAGGCATAAAATCCCAGTCCTTATTTAGGCATTAAACCGTGCACTCCAAATACAGGCATGGTCTCCGACATCCGTCCACCCTTACGTCTACAACGAGTTCTTGAAGAACAGACCCTTAGGCTTCGGGAGTTTCCCTAGCACAGGACTATTGATTTCTTCAAGGACTCATCTATTATGCATGAACCGTTATACCTTAGGGGTTCATTCATGACGTCTTCCGCTGTCCGATTCACGTCAATGCTAACATTCTGAGGTACCTCTCAGGTATAAATATACCTTCCCTAGCCCTTGTAAACTAGAGGAGACCTCGACTTCAGAGGAGCCCGTTTCCCGGCCTGACGCACTGAGAAGACGCTGTCATCCCTGCACGCAGAGAGTCCAGCTTCCAGTGATCTGACTTCCCTTGCGGGGTGTTGGAGTTCGAGTCTGGCAAGAGATTCCTACCTCTCTCATTCTTAAGGTATGGAGCTGACTAGAACCTAGAGGGACTCTTGGCATACTTGGCATACTTGGCATACTAGGCATACTAGGCTTAACATACTCTTAGTATACCATAGTAAGGAATACTTCACCTACTTCATACCTCTCCCTACACCTAGGTTAGATTAGGTACATTGGGGTAGAACTAGCTTAGAAACGCATCGTATGAGTACTCGCATTTTTAGTCTGTGTTATTTATGTAAATGAATATCTGCTAAAGATAATGCTAGCGCAGTATTATTTATTTCTACTGCTTACGCTGTACATTATTTATCTTGCTTACTGTCTTGTGATCGTAACTACACACTTTACTTACACGAGAAACAAGACTGTTCAATAAATCTTTTATTGAAACGCCCGTCTATTCTTTCTGTGTAACTTTGAGGAAAACTAAGTATGCACGATTGAGCTGAGTGAAATAGTTATCTATTGTTTCCACGACTCTGGGACACGTTCTGATTCTAAAAGGGAAACAAAGTTGTCATGTTTTGCGGCTGCCAGAAACTACTCCCTTCTTGTTATCCAAGAAGTTTCTAGTGGCCTCTGAGCTAGCTGGCACAAGTAATTAAGTTTAATATACTCGATAGGGACATACTGACCTTAGTCCTATGTCAAACCTATAGGGGATATTATTCCAATGCGCAGAGCCTATTAGGGAAATAGGAGCTACACTACAACACCTGCCAGGGTCAGTAGAGTATGGGTTGCCCATACCTGCAGGATCAGTAGAGTATGGATTGCCCCACTCCTGCCATGGTCAGTAGAGTATGGATTGCCCCACACCTGCCAGGGCCAGTAGTGCATGGTTTACCCACACCTGCCAGGGTTAGTAGAGTATGGATTGCCCCACACCTGCCAGGGTCAGTAGAGCATGGATTGCCCACACCTGGTAGGGTCAGTAGAGTATGGATTGCCCACACCTAACAGGGTTAGTAAGTAGAGTATGGAGTGCCCCACACCTGCCTGGGTCAGTAGGGTATGGACTGCCCACACCTGTCAGGGTCAGTAGAGTACGGATTTCCCACACCTGCCAGGCTCCGTAGAGTATGGATTGCCCACACCTGCCTGGGTCAGTAGAGTATGGATTGCCCACACCTTGCAGGGCCAGTAGAGTATGGATTGCCTACACATACCAGGGTCAGTAGAGTACGGATTGCCCCACACTGACCAGGGTCTGTAGAATATGGATTACCCAGACTTGCCAGGGTAAGTAGAGTATGGATTGCCCACACCTGTCAGGGTCTGTAGAATATGGATTGCCCACACCTGCCAGGGTCAGTAAAGTATGGATTGCCCACATCTGCCAGGGTCAGTAGAGTATTGATTGCCCCACAGTCACCAGGGTCAGTAGAGTATGGATTGCACCACACCTGCCAGGGTCAGTAGAGTATGGATTGCCCACACCTTCCAGGGTCAGTAGAGTATGGATTGCCCCACACCTGCCAGGGTCAGTAGAGTATGGATTGCCTCACACCTGCCAGGGTCAGTAGAGTATGGATTGCCCAACACCTGCCAGGGTCAGTAGAGTATGGATTGCCTCACACCTGCCAGGGTCAGTAGAGTATGGATTGCCTCACACCTGCCAGGGTCAGTAGAGTATGGATTGCCCAACACCTGCCAGGGTCAGTAGAGTATGGATTGCCTCACACCTGCCAGGGTCAGTAGAGTATGGATTGCCCACACCTGCCAGGGTCAGTAGAGTATGGAGTGCCCCCACACCTGACAGGGTCGGTAGAGTATGGATTGCCCGCACCTGCAGGATCGGTAGAGTATGGATAGCCCGCACCTGCCAGGGTCAGTAGAGTATGGATTGCCCCACACCTGCCAGGGTCAGTAGAGTATGGATTGCCCACACCTGCCATGGTCAGTAGACTGTGTATTGCCCACACCTGCCAGGGTAAGTAGAGTATGGATTGCCCACACCTGCCAGGGTCAGTAGAGTATGGAGTGCCCCACACCTGACAGGGTCGGTAGAGTATGGATTGCCCGCACCTGCAGGATTGGTAGAGTATGGATAGCCGCACCTGCCAGGGTCAGTAGAGTATGGATTGCCCCACACCTGCTAGGGTCAGTAGAGTATGGATTGCCCACACCTGCCATGGTCAGTAGACTGTGTATTGCCCACACCTGCCAGGGTCATTAGAGTATGGATTGCCCCACACCTTCCAGGGTCAGTAGAGTATGGATTGCCTGCACCTGCAGGATCAGTAGAGTATTGATTGCCCACACCTGCTAGGGTCAGTAGCGTATGGATTGCCCCACACCTGCCAGGGTCAGTAGAGCATGGATTGCCCACACCTGCCAGGGTCAGTATGGTATGGATTACCCGACACCAGCCAAGGTCAGTAAGATTTCCCCACACCTGCCAGGGTCAGTAGAGTAGGTATTGCCCCACACCTGCCAGGGTCAGTAGAGTATGGATTGCCCCACACCTGCCAGGGTCAGTAGAGTATGGGTTGCCCACAACTGCCATGGTCAGTAAGTAGAGTATGGATTGCTCCACACCTGCCATGGTCCATAGAGTATGGATTGCCCCATACCTGCCAGGGTCAGTAGAGTATGAATTGCCCACACCTGCCAGGGTCAGTAGAGTATGGATTGCCCACACCTACCAGGGTCAGTAGAGTATTGATTGCCAATACCTGCCAGTGTCAGTAGAGTATGAATTGCCCACACCTACCAGGGTCAGTAGAGTATTGAGTGTCCCACAACTGCCAGTGTCAGTAGAGTATGGATTGCCCCACACCTGCCAGAGTCAGTAGAGTATGGATTGCCCACACCTGCCAGGGTCAGTAGAGTATGGATTGCCCACACCTGCCTGGGTCAGTAGAGTATGGATTGCCCACACCTGCCAGGGCCAGTAGAGTATGGATTGCCCACACATACCAGGGTCAGTAGAGTACGGATTGCCCCACACTGACCAGGGTCTGTAGAATATGGATTACCCAGACTTGCCAGGGTCAGTAGAGTATGGATTGCCCACACCTGCCAGGGTCAGTAAAGTATGGATTGCCCACATCTGCTAGAGTCAGTAGAGTATTGATTGCCCCACAGTCGCCAGGGTCAGTAGAGTATGGATTGCACCACACCTGCCAGGGTCAGTAGAGTATGGATTGCCCACACCTTCCAGGGTCAGTAGAGTATGGATTGCCCCACACCTGCCAGGGTCAGTAGAGTATGGATTGCCCGCACCTGCAGGATCGGTAGAGTATGGGTTGCCCACAACTGCCACGGTCAGTAAGTAGAGTATGGATTGCCCCACACCTGCCATGGTCCGTAGAGTATGAATTGCCCCACACCTGCCAGGGTCAGTAGAGTACGACTTGCCCACACCTGCCAGGGTCAGTAGAGTATGGATTGCCCACACCTACCAGGGTCAGTAGAGTATTGATTGCCCATACCTGCCAGTGTCAGTAGAGTATGGATTGCCCACACCTGCCAGGTCAGTAGAGTATGGATTGCCCCACACCAGTCATGGTCAGTAGAGTATTGAGTGCCCCACAACTGCCAGGGTCAGTAGAGTATGGATTGCCTCACACCTGCCAGGGTCAGTAGAGTATGGATTGCCCACACCTGCCAGGGTCAGTAGAGTATGGAGTGCCCCACACCTGACAGGGTCGGTAGAGTATGGATTGCCCGCACCTGCAGGATCGGTAGAGTATGGATAGCCCGCACCTGCCAGGGTCAGTAGAGTATGGATTGCCCCACACCTGCCAGGGTCAGTAGAGTATGGATTGCCCACACCTGCCATGGTCAGTAGACTGTGTATTGCCCACACCTGCCAGGGTCATTAGAGTATGGATTGCCCCACACCTTCCAGGGTCAGTAGAGTATGGATTGCCTGCACCTGCAGGATCAGTAGAGTATTGATTGCCCACACCTGCTAGGGTCAGTAGCGTATGGATTGCCCCACACCTGCCAGGGTCAGTAGAGCATGGATTGCCCACACCTGCCAGGGTCAGTATGGTATGGATTACCCGACACCAGCCAAGGTCAGTAAGATTTCCCCACACCTGCCAGGGTCAGTAGAGTAGGTATTGCCCCACACCTGCCAGGGTCAGTAGAGTATGGATTGCCCCACACCTGCCAGGGTCAGTAGAGTATGGGTTGCCCACAACTGCCATGGTCAGTAAGTAGAGTATGGATTGCTCCACACCTGCCATGGTCCATAGAGTATGCATTGCCCCATACCTGCCAGGGTCAGTAGAGTATGAATTGCCCACACCTGCCAGGGTCAGTAGAGTATGGATTGCCCACACCTACCAGGGTCAGTAGAGTATTGATTGCCCATACCTGCCAGTGTCAGTAGAGTATGGATTGCCCACACCTACCAGGGTCAGTAGAGTATTGAGTGCCCCACAACTGCCAGTGTCAGTAGAGTATGGATTGCCCCACACCTGCCAGAGTCAGTAGAGTATGGATTGCCCACACCTGCCAGGGTCAGTAGAGTATGGATTGCCCACACCTGCCTGGGTCAGTAGAGTATGGATTGCCCACACCTGCCAGGGCCAGTAGAGTATGGATTGCCCACACATACCAGGGTCAGTAGAGTACGGATTGCCCCACACTGACCAGGGTCTGTAGAAAATGGATTACCCAGACTTGCCAGGGTCAGTAGAGTATGGATTGCCCACACCTGCCAGGGTCAGTAGAATATGGATTGCCCACACCTGCCAGGGTCAGTAAAGTATGGATTGCCCACATCTGCTAGAGTCAGTAGAGTATTGATTGCCCCACAGTCGCCAGGGTCAGTAGAGTATGGATTGCACCACACCTGCCAGGGTCAGTAGAGTATGGATTGCCCACACCTTCCAGGGTCAGTAGAGTATGGATTGCCCCACACCTGCCAGGGTCAGTAGAGTATGGATTGCCTCACACCTGCCAGGGTCAGTAGAGTATGGATTGCCCAACACCTGCCAGGGTCAGTAGAGTATGGATTGCCTCACACCTGCCAGGGTCAGTAGAGTATGGATTGCCTCACACCTGCCAGGGTCAGTAGAGTATGGATTGCCCCACACCTGCCAGGGTAAGTAGAGTATGGATTGCCCACACCTGCCAGGGTCAGTAGAGTATGGAGTGCCCCACACCTGACAGGGTCGGTAGAGTATGGATTGCCCGCACCTGCAGGATCGGTAGAGTATGGATAGCCCGCACCTGCCAGGGTCAGTAGAGTATGGGTTGCCCACAACTGCCATGGTCAGTAAGTAGAGTATGGATTGCCCCACACCTGCCATGGTCCGTAGAGTATGAATTGCCCCACACCTGCCAGGGTCAGTAGAGTACGACTTGCCCACACCTGCCAGGGTCAGTAGAGTATGGATTGCCCACACCTACCAGGGTCAGTAGAGTATTGATTGCCCATACCTGCCAGTGTCAGTAGAGTATGGATTGCCCACACCTGCCAGGTCAGTAGAGTATGGATTGCCCCACAACTGCCAGGGTCAGTAGAGTATGGATTGCCTCACACCTGCCAGGGTCAGTAGAGTATGGATTGCCCACACCTGCCAGGGTCAGTAGAGTATGGAGTGCCCCACACCTGACAGGGTCGGTAGAGTATGAATTGCCCGCACCTGCAGGATCGGTAGAGTATGGATAGCCCGCACCTGCCAGGGTCAGTAGAGTATGGATTGCCCCACACCTGCCAGGGTCAGTAGAGTATGGATTGCCCACACCTGCCATGGTCAGTAGACTGTGTATTGCCCACACCTGCCAGGGTAAGTAGAGTATGGATTGCCCACACCTGCCAGGGTCAGTAGAGTATGCAGTGCCCCACACCTGACAGGGTCGGTAGAGTATGGATTGCCCGCACCTGCAGGATTGGTAGAGTATGGATAGCCGCACCTGCCAGGGTCAGTAGAGTATGGATTGCCCCACACCTGCCAGGGTCAGTAGAGTATGGATTGCCCACACCTGCCATGGTCAGTAGACTGTGTATTGCCCACACCTGCCAGGGTCATTAGAGTATGGATTGCCCCACACCTTCCAGGGTCAGTAGAGTATGGATTGCCTGCACCTGCAGAATCAGTAGAGTATTGATTGCCCACACCTGCTAGGGTCAGTAGCGTATGGATTGCCCCACACCTGCCAGGGTCAGTAGAGCATGGATTGCCCACACCTGCCAGGGTCAGTATGGTATGGATTACCCGACACCAGCCAAGGTCAGTAAGATTTCCCCACACCTGCCAGGGTCAGTAGAGTAGGTATTGCCCCACACCTGCCAGGGTCAGTAGAGTATGGATTGCCCCACACCTGCCAGGGTCAGTAGAGTATGGGTTGCCCACAACTGCCATGGTCAGTAAGTAGAGTATGGATTGCTCCACACCTGCCATGGTCCATAGAGTATGGATTGCCCCATACCTGCCAGGGTCAGTAGAGTATGAATTGCCCACACCTGCCAGGGTCAGTAGAGTATGGATTGCCCACACCTACCAGGGTCAGTAGAGTATTGAGTGCCCCACAACTGCCAGTGTCAGTAGAGTATGGATTGCCCACACCTACCAGGGTCAGTAGAGTATGGATTGCCCACACCTGCCAGGGTCAGTAGAGTATGGATTGCCCACACCTGCCTGGGTCAGTAGAGTATTGAGTGCCCCACAACTGCCAGTGTCAGTAGAGTATGGATTGCCCCACACCTGCCAGAGTCAGTAGAGTATGGATTGCCCATACCTGCCAGGGTCAGTAGAGTATGGATTGCCCACACCTGCCTGGGTCAGTAGAGTATGGATTGCCCACACCTGCCAGGGCCAGTAGAGTATGGATTGCCCACACATACCAGGGTCAGTAGAGTACGGATTGCCCCACACTGACCAGGGTCTGTAGAATATGGATTACCCAGACTTGCCAGGGTCAGTAGAGTATGGATTGCCCACACCTGCCAGGGTCAGTAGAATATGGATTGCCCACACCTGCCAGGGTCAGTAAAGTATGGATTGCCCACATCTGCTAGAGTCAGTAGAGTATTGATTGCCCCACAGTCGCCAGGGTCAGTAGAGTATGGATTGCACCACACCTGCCAGGGTCAGTAGAGTATGGATTGCCCACACCTTCCAGGGTCAGTAGAGTATGGATTGCCCCACACCTGCCAGGGTCAGTAGAGTATGGATTGCCTCACACCTGCCAGGGTCAGTAGAGTATGGATTGCCCAACACCTGCCAGGGTCAGTAGAGTATGGATTGCCTCACACCTGCCAGGGTCAGTAGAGTATGGATTGCCTCACACCTGCCAGGGTCAGTAGAGTATGGATTGCCCCACACCTGCCAGGGTAAGTAGAGTATGGATTGCCCACACCTGCCAGGGTCAGTAGAGTATGGAGTGCCCCACACCTGACAGGGTCGGTAGAGTATGGATTGCCCGCACCTGCAGGATCGGTAGAGTATGGATAGCCCGCACCTGCCAGGGTCAGTAGAGTATGGATTGCCCCACACCTGCCAGGTTCAGTAGAGTATGGATTGCCCACACCTGCCATGGTCAGTAGACTGTGTATTGCCCACACCTGCCAGGGTCATTAGAGTATGAATTGCCCCACACCTTCCAGGGTCAGTAGAGTATGGATTGCCCGCACCTGCAGGATCAGTAGAGTATTGATTGCCCACACCTGCTAGGGTCAGTAGCGTATGGATTGCCCCACACCTGCCAGGGTCAGTAGAGCATGGATTGCCCACACCTGCCAGGGTCAGTATGGTATGGATTACCCGACACCAGCCAAGGTCAGTAAGATTTCCCCACACCTGCCAGGGTCAGTAGAGTAGGGATTGCCCCACACCTGCCAGGGTCAGTAGAGTATGGATTGCCCCACACCTGCCAGGGTCAGTAGAGTATGGGTTGCCCACAACTGCCACGGTCAGTAAGTAGAGTATGGATTGCCCCACACCTGCCATGGTCCGTAGAGTATGAATTGCCCCACACCTGCCAGGGTCAGTAGAGTACGACTTGCCCACACCTGCCAGGGTCAGTAGAGTATGGATTGCCCACACCTACCAGGGTCAGTAGAGTATTGATTGCCCATACCTGCCAGTGTCAGTAGAGTATGGATTGCCCACACCTGCCAGGTCAGTAGAGTA
The DNA here is from genome assembly GCA_963921515.1 of Calotriton arnoldi. NCBI lineage: Eukaryota > Metazoa > Chordata > Amphibia > Caudata > Salamandridae > Calotriton > Calotriton arnoldi. The sequence continues at coordinate 221,430 of CAWUFW010017982.1, forward strand.
TGGATTGCCCCACACCAGTCATGGTCAGTAGAGTATTGAGTGCCCCACAACTGCCAGGGTCAGTAGAGTATGGATTGCCCCACACCTGCCAGAGTCAGTAGAGTATGGATTGCCCACACCTGCCAGGGTCAGTAGAGTATGGATTGCCCCTCACTTGTTGGGTCAGTAGAGTATGGATTGCCCTGCGTCTGCCAGGGTCAGTATATTATGGATTGCCCAAACCTGCCAGGGTCAGTTAGTGGAGTATGGATTTCCCCACACCTCCCAGGGTCAGTAGAGTATGGATTGCCCACACCTGCCAGGGTCAGTAAGTAGAGTATGTATTTCCCTACACCTGCCAGTGTCAGTAGAGTATGGATTGCCCACACCTGTCAGGGTCAGTAGAGTATGGGTCAGTAGAGTATGGATTGCCCACACCTGCCAGGGTCAGTAGAGTACGGATTGCCCCACTCCTGCCAGGGTCAGTAGAGTATGGATTGCCCTCACCTGCAGTATCAGTAGAGTATAGATTTCCCACACCTGCGAGAGTCAGTAGAGTATGGATTGCCCCACACCTGCCAGGGTCAGTAAGTAGAGTATGTATTTCCCCACACCTGCCAGGGTCAGTAGAGTATGGACTGCCCACACCTGTCAGGGTCAGTAGAGTATGGATTGCCCACACTTGCCTTGGTCAGTAGAGTACGGATTGCCCCACTCCTGCCAGGGTCAGTAGAGTAAGGATTGCCCACACCTGTCAGGGTCAGTAGAGTATGAATTGCCCAACACCTGATAGGGTCAGTAGAGTATGGATTGCCCCACACCTGCCAGGGTCAGTAGAGTATGGATTGCCCACAGTGTTGCCTGGGTCAGAACAGTATGGATTGCCCACACCTGCCAGGGCCAGTAGAGTATGGATTGCCCACACCTGCCAGGGTCAGTAGAGTATGGATTGCCCCACAGCTGCCATGGTAAGTAGAGTATGGATTTCCCACACCTGCCAGTGTCAGTACAGTATGGATTGCCAATAGACTAAAAAATAAATACAAGGTGACGGACTTATCGGTTTGCTCATCACTTTGTCACTGCTTCCTTTCCAGGATGGTCGTGCACAGGACTCCGGCACCTGTCACCTTTTGGTGCCTCTGATTTACAGATATTCAAAAAAAAATTAACAAATGGAGGTGCACTGAACAGAATACAAAAAAGTCCAAAATGTTTTCTTTTTCTTTTCGTCTTTTATTTCAAAATCAGCAATGGTGCACACAAACAGCCAACGCGTTTCGTTCTTCAAACCCCAACAGTTTTTGGAACTTCATCAGGGCTTAGATGTTAATGAAACATCTGTTTGATAACAGACCTAATAAATGCTACTCCCACTCAATTTCCTTTAATTCGGGCTGTAACTCGCTGCTAATAGTTGCTTTCAACAATGATTGGTCCACATTTCGGCAGTATCAATACCTTCAAAAGAGGAAAACCCGAAGTGATACAATTATTCCATGTTGGCGTCCGAGGAGGTAGACGTGACCGCTTATTACGGCGGCCGAATTACGCGAAGCTGGGAACATAGTCCTAATCTTTGAAACGGGCGTCAAACATGGAATAATTGTATCCCTTCGGGATTTGCTCTTTTGAAGGTCTGTTATCAAACAGGGTCTGGAGAATATTTCTGCACTTTATGAACCATCTAGTGTTAATATCTTGGCGCGCAATATCTTTATATTGTTTCATTAACATCTAAGCCCTGATGAAGTTCCAAAAACTGTTGGTTTTTGATGAACGAAACACGTTGGCTGTTTGTGTGCACCATTGTTGATTTTGAAATAAAAGACGAAAAGAAAAAGAAAACATTTTGGACTTTTTTGTATTATGTTCAGTGCAGTATGGATTGCCTACACATGCCAGGGGAAGTAGAGTATGGATTGCCCCACACCTGCCAGGGTCAGTGGTGTATGGATTGCCCTACACCTGCCAGGTTCAGTAGAGTATGGATTGCCCCACACTTGCCAGGGTCAATAGAGTATGGATTGCCCCACACCTGCCATGGTCAGTAGAGTATGGATTGCCCGCACCTCCCAGGGTCAGTAGAGTATGGATTGCCCCACACCGTCTAGGGTCAATAAAGTATGGATTTCACCACACCCACCAGGGTCAGTAAAGTATGGATTGCCCCACACCTGCCAGGGTCATTAGAGTATGGATTTCCCCACACCTGCCAGGTTCGGTAGAGTATGGATTGCCCGACATCTGATAGGGTCACTAGAGTACGGATTGCCCCACACCTGCCAGGGTCAGTAGAGTATGGATTGCGCGCACCTGCCAGGGTCAGTAGAGTTTGGGTTGCCCCACACTTGCCAGGGTCAGTAGAGTCTGGATTGCCCCATACCTGATAGGGCCAGTCAGCCCGCAGGATCTGCAGGAACATGGCCTCTCCTGCCACGTACTCTGCTGTCGCTGACGCATTCTCCATTCCTACTACCCCACCCCTGGAACACTGCTTTTTATTTCCCATTTAGTGTCTAGCGTTTAGGATGTGTCTTAAAGCATCTTCAAGCTCCCATGCATGCAGAGCTGGAAATGGAAACATTTTATTTCGGCAACCCATAAATTAGGTGTCAAGGGGTGGAAACAAAAAGGGGGTGGCATTACAAGGGGCAGTGTCATGAATGGCACTGTGACTGTCAACTTATACATGTTATGTTATGTGATGTTACTAGATTTATAAAGCACATGGCTGCCCCAGCAACGGGGCGTCCCAGCGCTAAACCCAGACATAACCTTCCAGTGTGGAAAAAGAAAACAAGAGGCAGGGACTAGACCGGGAAGAGCAAGGTTTTTATGGCCCTTTTGAAAGCCAGATGATTCTGAATACTCCTGATAGTCACAGGTAGGGAGTTCCAGAGTGCTGACACCAACGCCCTGTTTAGCGTCCCCCAGCTCTTGCGACTCGGGGGACACATGCTAAGTGAAGATCCGCTGAGCGCAGCGTACAGCGCGGTGTATACGGCAAGAGAAGATCAGATAGAATAGAAAGCGATTGGTGGATGAGAATTTTGTGGGCAAAGCATATGGTCTTAAAATTAATTCTCTTGTCCACTGGCAGCCAGTGTTATTTGGGGCTGAGCTTCGTTACTGAACAAGATTTAGGGAGCGCAATCAGAGTGCTCGCTGCCACGTTTTGAACCCTCTGCAAACACTGTATCCCAGATTTGTTAGCACCTAGATACAAGGAATTGCAATAGTCCAATCTAGACAAAATCATAGATTGGATAATGATCTGGCATGTTTGTCGTTCGAAAAACCCTAACAGACGCTTAAGTCTGCGTAGAAGCCCAAAGCAGACCCCTTCGGGCTTCGAAGGACAAGGCACTGTCCACCCATATGCCCACATTTTTTACAACCTCCTTGGGCGAGGGCGCGGACCCCAGCGCGTCAGGCCACCATTGGTCTGTCCATAAATGGGTGTCTTTGCCTAACAACAAGATTTCGGATTTGCTGGCATTTAGCTGTAGACAATTGGCTGACATCCAGTCTGTTATAGCCAGCATATCCTCCTGGAATTTGATTAGGTTATGGTTGCAGTTGTTGGAGAAAGAGATAACCAGCTGAGTGTCATCGCATAAGATACTAATGACAGTCCTCTGTTTTTTTGCCACCGCGGCAAGGGGTTGTAGATAGATATTAATAAGCATGGGGCTCAGCGTCGATCCCTGCAGAACTCCATGATGGACAGCGTATTCCCGAGAGTGGTAAGGGGGTGCAGTAACCGGAAATGATCTGCCATCCAGAAATGATTTGATCCAGCTGAGTACAGTGCCACCAATACCCATCTCCTGCAAGTGTCGCAATAGTATCCTATGGGACACCGTATCGAGAGCAGCACTGAGGTCGAGGAGGATCAAGGCTGAAGAGTTACCTTCATTTAGAGAGCTTCGTAGTTGTTCCATAACTGCCAGCAAGGCAGATTCAGTGCTATGGTGTGATCTAACACCATTTTGTTAAGAGTAAATTATCTCGTTGGACACTACGAATTTCGTAAGAATGGAATTCACGTAAGATTCGGTGGCTTTAGCCAAAAACAGGAGACGAGAGATGGGACCATAATTTTCGGGTTTAGATACGTCCAGAGAGGGTATTTTCAACAACGGGGCGACTTTGACATGCTTCCATGCAGCAGGTACTGTCGCCGTAGCCAGAGATAGATTGATCAGCTGACCACAGACCAGTAAAAGATATTGTTGAAATTTACGAACCTGGTCCGGTTTCATAGGGTCAGCTTGGGAGCCCAATTTAATTTTATTGCAGAGGGACTCTACCTCTGTCAGAGATAGTAGGGGGACGGAGAGCAGCGAGGGGAATGGGGGACTTATCCCTTCCTTACAGTTTGCGTTGCCCCTTGTCCCTTCCTTACCGCCCATGTTGCCACTCGTGATTGAGAAGTTTTTATAAATATTCTCCTCCTTGTTAATGAAATAGATAGCCAACTCATCACACTGATTATTTGAAATGATGGAAGGTTCGGCTACCGAGTTGGAATTCTTCATGTTGTTAAGAAGGGAGAAGATGGTCTTTGAGGGGTTACTGCTCTCTTTGATTTTAGAGGCAATGTAGTCCGCCCTGGACTATTTTGACTACTTTGCCTCTAAAATCTCATGTATTTATTTTTTAAAAATTGGCAACAAGGAGAAACGTGGCCCTTAGCTTGTTCTGGCTTAACTGGTTGCAAAGGCTGGATTTTAAAATATCTTATTGGGTTAAGGCACCTGCTGGAGAGAGCTTTGTGTGCCCTGTAAATGTCAGGGGTAATAATAATAGTAAGATAACTTTGGTAGTTAATGCACTTGCTGGAGAGGTCTGTGTTTTGTCTAGTCACAATTTTCACTCATAAAGTGGCACAGAGAGTAATGTGCCTCCTTCAACACACATTGTGTAATATGCATATGACATATTTTTATTTTATGCCGATAGGTAAGTGGGTTACTGCTTTGGACACAGAGATCCTTTTATTGTTTGCAGTTCCTGAATTGCAATCCTTCTAATAGATTAAAGTGAGCCATGAACCGGCATCAAGGACCTGCCTGCAGGCATGGGGTTAGAACCTTATTGTTTTTTCTCAATGCATTGTTAATGTAAGGCTGCTAAAAAAGGGTTTCTTTGGGTAGTGATAAATCTTATTAGTACAGACAACCCCAAGCACTGCGTTATGTTTTAAATCATGACTTTGTGTTCTCACAGCCATGCACTCCTAACATATAATCCCTATCGGTAAAGGCATATGTGTGACTCCTACGCCTTGAAACCCTAAATCTTATATAACATCCTGTGCATTGATTTACACTCTTGTATGATTTATTGTCAGTGTATAATGTGTGCACGTGATTTAAAGCACTCTGACTATAAAATAAATAAATAAAAATAAACTGCCATTCATGTAAATTATAATGCAGACCAGTACATCTGACATTGCTACAGCACAGGCATATATGTTATACACAAGGATTGAAACAAAATCAAAAAGTTGCCTTTTAATCATAGTTTCTCTTAAGTACTTGTGAAGAGACAAATTGTGTACCTTTGTTCTTTTCCATTGTATTGGCATCTAGGTGTTAGGCTCCTGATGGCTTCCACCCAGGATCATACTCCAACAAAAAAAAGGGCTGATGGCCTTTTAAATTTGGCCTTTGTTTTGGGCCCAGCTGCAATCCAAAGTACAAAAGCCCCCTGCAAGTTGCTGCTCCGACCAGAAAGCAGACAACTTGTGGGCTCTGTTAAATTGTGTTGCCAAATTACACCGGTGCAAATCCAGCATATTTCACTGGGGCAAGACGAATCCCTGATCCGCCTCAATATTAGCTGCCGGGTTTGGATTCTGGCTGGACCCCCACCCCTTCATTTCAGCGCTGCAAACATATCCATGTTGACGAATAATAAGACGCGTCTACACAGGCCTCTATCACCAGACGCCCAGATTGTGCCTGCTGCCAGGCACTTGGCACCCTCTGGATTCAATGCACTGGCATCTCTTGTTAGGGAAAGCAGGCTCAGTGACGAGAAAAGCAAAAGCTGTGTCCGCCCAGTGCCCTACTGCTGGTTCCTGCTCACTGTACTCTTTCTGTAGCCAGAAAAGAAAGGTGGGAATAGAATAAGTTTATTAAACTATGATTGTTTGTTTCACTTGGAGGAATCCCAGCTGTGCTACTGAATCACCTCTGAGAACTTGAATAGACGAGTTATCTGTTCCAATGCAGCTTAAGCGACATAACTCTCACAGCTTCAGCCATGCCTTCTACACCAAGGTAGCAGAGCATTAAATGTAGCTGCTGGGAGTGAGAGCCCGTGGTTATGTTCTTTAAAAGATGTTCCCAAGTAACAAATTCTTAGCTGTTTAGGCCACTCAAAGAAAAAAATGATTTGAAGAATGAATGAACATTGACTTTGTGGATTAGTGTTTCATTGTTAAGAAAATAAACATAAGTGACAGACCTCAATTTTATACCAGTTGGCCTTAGTGTCTGAACTATCTTATTTTTGCAAACAAATTTAAAAAAAAAGATTTCTTCTGTGAGGTTGAAGACCTAACGTATCCCACTTTTTGTGGATCTATCAAACTGAAACGTGTTAGTGTTGGTCCATTTTTTTTTTGAGACAGGCCTTATCCTATATACAACCTGGTTCAAACACCTTATTTAGTACGGTCTCTTGAAAATATATTTATTAGGACAAGACATTTATCAATCAGTTTGCTCCGCGATTGATGAGTAGCTGCTCAATATGCCAGTCTAACCAAACTCAGCATTGCATATTCCTAGGCAAGGTGGATTTCTCCAGGTTCTTAGTTCATATTTGCCAATCAACCTATTTGTTCCCTTTAAGTGTTTTAAATTAGTGCTGTCTCAGCCTCAGTGTGCTCTAGGACAATGCAGAGATCCAGGAAAGAGAGAGTGGTCCATCCAGGTGTGGCAGAGATGCGTCCAGGCTTTTTGATGAAATGAAATGAAATGAAAAAGAAATGTATAAAGCGCGATACAGTTACCCGAGGGTGTCAAGGCGCTAGCTAATCATGTAAGAAAATGCCGAAGGTTCTTCACCCAGAATCAAAGGTTGAAGAGCCAAGTCTTCAATGCCTTCCTGAAGGCCAGCAAGTGTGTTTCGTCTTTTAACTTCTGGGGAAGCGAATTCCAGAGTCTGGCCGTGCCGACCAGGAAGCTTCTCCTACCCCAGGAGCTTTTCCTGAACCTGGGGATCACCAGATTGTGAGCGTAAGCTGAACGTAAGTGGCGGGCAGGAGTATATAGTTGAAGGTTCTGTTTAAAAAAGACAGGTCCTATATCGTGGGTTGCTTTAAATGCTATACAGAGAGCCTTGAACTCAATCCGTCTCTTTACCGGTAACCAGTGTAATTCTTTTAGTGCCGCAAAGGCAGATTTGAACTTGGGAATGTTCAACAGCAAGCGTGCTGAGGCATTTTGCATAATCTGCAACTTGGTTGAACATTTCGTTCGAAGGTTGATGAACAGACCGTTGCAGTAATCGGCTCTGGACAGGACGAGAGCCGAGACCACTAACTTCCGTAAATTGACAGGGATGAATGGAAGAATCTTTCTAAGTAATTTTAGAGTGTAGAAAGAAACAGAGGTGACCTGGTTTACATGGCCTTCGAAGGAGAGCCTGGAGTCAAAAATGACTCCCAGGTTTTTACCTTATTTGTAGGGATGGATAGCATGCCCAGCTCCGCAGGCCACAGCGCAGGGGACCAAAAATTAGTGTTGCTGCCAAAGAGTGGGACCTCCGTTTTACTAGAGTTTAATTTCAAACAGTTAGTGGCCATCCAGTCTGCAACCTGGTGAAGGCAATTATAAAACTGTGCTGCTGTCTCTGAATGTGAGCCTGCCACTGAAACCACAATCTGGGTATCATCTGCATAGGAAATTGCAGAGAAACCCAGAGATCTGATAAGCCTTGCCAGAGGAGCGACATATATATTAAAGAGGGTAGGGCTCAATCATGATCCCTGTGGGACTCCACACGGCAGTGTGAAATTAGGTGACTTAAATTCCGAAAGAGCCACAAACTGTTCGCGGCCAATCAGGAATGATTTAAGTAAAGTAAGAGCCTTTCATTTTATGCCTATCCTCTCCAGGAATTCCAATAACATTTTATAATTGACATTGTCGAATGCAGCAGAGAGGTCTAGCAGCACCAGTGCTGCGTTACCCCCTGCATCGACCGTCTGCCTAATCTGTTCAGACGCTGAAATCTGTGCCAGTTCTGTATTATGGTGTTTTCTAAAGCCATACTGAGTGGCATCCAAAAGAGCATGTTTCTTAATATAGTCTGATAACGTCACATTCATGGCTTTTTTGACCATCTTCGCAGGCAGAGGGAGTCTTGAGATTGGGCAGTAGTTCTTGGGATCTGCCTCGTCTAGATTTGCTTTTTAAGGAGAGGGAGAACAGATGCCAGTTTCCAGTTGGTGGGGAAAATGCCTGAGGAGAACATTTGGTTAAAAATGGGCAACAGATGAGCAGCAATTATTTCTGGTAGAAGGTGAAAGATTTTGGGTGGGACAGGGGTCTAATGGGGAGCCAGACTTAGTGGACAGAAGGAGATTGATGACCTGGTCAGAGGTCAGTGAAGGAAAAAAGGATAATTCGGGAAGGTCACTAATATCTAGGATAGCTGAAGAGTTTTCCGTTGTCGTAGCTGGTGTATCCTGAGACAAAATCGTGGATTGGGAAAAAGAGGTTGAAAAGCCACTGTAAACTGAACTGACTTTGTCTTGAAAAAAGTGGCTAAAGAATTACAGAAAGCCTGACTATTTGGCGTATCTGTCAATTCGGGGCATTTAGCTAACTTTTTTACTGTGTTAAAGAGTTCTTTCGAAGAGTCTTTTGCTGTTGTTATAGCTGTAGTGAAATAGCGAGTTTTCTCCTCAAACACTAATTTTTTATAATGAAACAGAGCTTGTTTATAGGCAGTTCTGTTATTGACATTTTTGTTTTTGAAGTCTGAGAGGTTCAGAGTACCAGGGTTCAGTGTGTCTAAATCTACGATTTGCGATGAGTTTAACAAGTAGAACCTGGTCAATTGAACTACTAAACCACTGCTCAAAGGCAACAGCTGCTGTATTAGGATTTTTATTAAACTTGGGTGGATTCTGGCCCAAGGAACTTTCTAAAGTTGTAGTTACAATCTTGTTCCAAGGCCGGACCCTTCTGGGCTGTTTGTTTCTCAACTCCTCTAGCTGAGGATTGTTAAAAGAGAGAGAGAACATAACAGCTTTATGATCCATCCAAATAAGGGGTACAGAAGGAAGACATTGTAAACACTTATTGTTTGAAAATACTCCATCAAGCAGGTGTCCTCCGGAATGAGTACTGCCAGTCACCTGCTGGGTGAGTCCTAGGCTATTCATAATGTCAGTACAATGTAAAGCGTCCCTATCTGATGGATCTTCAAGGTGGAGGTTGAAATCACCCACGAGTGTGAAGTCTGACGACTGGGTTATCACATCCAAGGATTGACCTACGGTGTTTAAAAATTCAGCCCAAGGGCCCGGAGGTCGATAGAATAGTAGGCCATTAAAAGTGTAGCGATTGTCTATTGCGATCTTGAACAGTAGGGATTCCAGGGTTGACACATTGTTTTGGGTGATGATAGTCCCTTCCAACTACTCTGAAATATTACAGCCAGCCCCCCCACCTCTTTTTCCCACCCGGTCTTGTTTAAACATTGTGGGGCATATTATCAAGAACGGCGTTAAAAATTATCGCCGGTTTAGCGGCAGAAAACTGCCGCTAAAGCGGCGATAATGGGCTTGATAATATGCCCTTGAGAATTCCAATAGAAGTCCATGTTCTGGTGTCAACATGGGCTTCTATTGGAATCCTCCAGGGCATATTATCAAGCCCATTATCGCCGCTTTAGCGGCAGTTTTCTGCCGCTAAACCGGCGATAATTTTAACGCCGTTCTTGATAATATGCCCCTGTATACCCAGCGGGGACAGCCATAGCTAAGTCTGGGTCTGAAGAGGCCTCAGCACACGTCTCCGTAATGAAGGCTAGGTCAATAAAACGGGCCTCCATAAACATAGCAAATTCAGCCACATGTTTACTGAGGGAATGTGCATTGATTAGAGTGCAAAGGACAGTCTTGTTCCTACTAGGCCTCTTGGGGACGGGATTAGACCTGCGTAGCCCCAAAAGTGGCTTGAGAGGGCCGATAACCAGGTTACACTCTGTGCACTTGAAAGGTGACGCGAATGGGTTGGGGTTAAGGCTAGATTTTTAACAGCACTTACTTGTGTTGTTGTAGGCTCGCAACTGGTCCCCAGTGTACCTAAGCTTAGATGTAGAGTGGGGGCTGAAACTGGCAGCATGCATGGCACTAGGCACGGGCCACGCTCGGACGGGCACAGACGGGCTTGCCTTTGGCGTGCCCGCTCCCCTAAAGCTTGGCATCTAGTCCGCCAACCCTCCCTTGGGTGTTTCCTGGTCGACTGGAAGTGCTGCAAAGTACAGCCTCCCTCGTTAACCGCCCTGAGAGAGGTGTGAGTGCTACTGAAGGTGGGTACAGTTTAATAACAAAAGTTATAGCAGCATAGGAAACTGTAAATAGCTCTGAATCAAATTCAAATTCAGTACAGTCTAATCAAATTCATTAACAATGTGCAAAATGGCTATAGCGATGCAAAAGGTTAAAACATCATAAATACAGTCGTGGCATTATTCATAAAAATGGTAGAGAAGAGAGAAGTCCTTCAATACACATAAGAACGCTAAAAAAGACGTGGCGACCTGCTTGTTCCCAGCGTGTGAGCTAATTTTATGGCCGCGCTGCGGCCGTGCTCTTATCTCCCCTGAAGCTCGGCATCTAGACCGCCCACCCTCCCATGGGTGTTTCCTGGTCGACCGGAAGTGCTGCAAAGTACAGCCTCCCTCGTTATCCGCCCTGAGAGAGGTGTGAGTGCTACTGAAGGTGGGTAGAGTTTAATAACAAAAGTTATAGCAGCATAGGAAACTGTAAACGGCTCTGAATCAAATTTGGTACAGTCTAGTCAAATTCCTTGTCAAGTGCCACCTCAAGGTGTGTGCAGGCAGGAACATCTCCCAGGATTAAGGGGCAGGGAATTTGTTACAGGGCGAGAAGGGGTTGGAGCCCAAGTCTGGCATGTGGCATATGCCATGACATATGCCACAGCGTGCCACATTTTGTGGATATGTTGTTTGAGCTATAATTGTGTTATAAACCCCGCAAAAGTGCTAGTGGATTTTTTTTAAAGATATATCTTCCATCTGGGTTGAATTAACAAAAACATAATAAAAAATTCCAAATACATAAGTTATGGGCCTTGAACCCTTGTCAAAAATCATTTATAACCCCTGTTCGATACCACTATCCCATCTGCTGTGCTGTACTGATCTAGAGGCCCAAAGCCTTTTTGTCATAGAAAAAGTGTGCTGGTCCTTCTTCTATTTCTATGTTGTTTTGCTTTTACATGCCACAAATCCACTCTTGATTTTCATATTTTAAACACAAATAGCCCTTCCTTTCTTTCACTCTGGCACTTGCCCCATGCATTTCTTTTTCTTACCCAATCATCCCCAAATTCTCATTCCACAAAATAAGGCATTTCTTTCATAGCAAACCTTGCCCCCCTTCCACATGCCACAGCATGTCACCAATGTCTGACATGCATTGGCTTGACTAAAGAGGCCCCAAATCTCCCATACACTGCTAGGGGGTGATTTACAAAGGGACAGCTTTCATTTGTTTAATTTAGAAAAAAAATGGAAAAGAATATAAAAATTGATTTCGCCCAGCTGGGGTTTGAACCCTGGTCAAAAAGCAATGATAGCCCATGTTAGCTACCACTGTACCATCTGTCCTGCTGACTTTTGTTGATGCCGATAGCCTTTTTGTCATGGAAAAAGTGTGCTGGTCCTTCTTCTATTTCTATGTTGTTTTGCTTTTACATGCCACAAATCCACTCTTGATTTTCATATTTTAAACACAAATAGCCCTTCCTTTCTTTCACTCTGGCACTTGCCCCATGCATTTCTTTTTCTTACCCAATCATCCCCAAATTCTCATTCCACAAAATAAGGGATTTCTTTCATAGCAAACCTTGCCCCCCTTCCACATGCCACAGCATGTCACCAATGTCTAACATGCATTGGCTTGACTAAAGAGGCCCCAAATCTCCCATAAAATGCTAGGGGGTGATTTACAAAGGGACAGCTTTCATTTGTGTAAATTAGAAAAAAAATGGAAAAGAATATAAAAATCGATTTTCCCCAGCTGGGGTTTGAACCCTGGTCAAAAAGCAACGATAGCCCATGTTAGCTACCACTGTACCATCTGTGCTGCTGATTTTTTTTGCTGCCGATAGCCTTTTTGTCATGGAAAGATTGTGGTGGTCCTTCTTCTATTTCTATGTTGTTTTGCTTTTACATGCCACAAATCCACTCTTGATTTTCATATTTTAAACACAAATAGCCCTTCCTTTCTTTCACTCTGGCACTTTCCCCATGCATTTCTTTTTCTTACCCAATCATCCCCAAATTCTCATTCCACAAAATAATGGATTTCTGTCATAACAAACCTTGCCCCCCTTCCACATGCCACAGCATGTCACCAATGTCTGACATGCATTGGCTTGACTAAAGAGGCCCCAAATCTCCCATACACTGCTAGGGGGTGATTTACAAAGGGACAGCTTTCATTTGTTTAAATTAGAAAAAAATGGAAAAGAATATAAAAATTGATTTTCCCCAGCTGGGGTTTGAACCCTGGTCAAAAAGAGATGGTAGCCCATGTTAGCTACCACTGTACCATCTGTTCTGTTGAATATTTTGCTGCCCATAGCCTTTTTGTCATGGAAAGAGTGTGCTGGTCCTTCTTCTATTTCCATGTTGTTTTGCTTTTACATGCCACAAATCCACTCTTGATTTTCATATTTTAAACACAAATAGCCCTTCCTTTCTTTCACTCTGGCACTTGCCCCATGCATTTCTTTTTCTTACCCAATCATCCCCAAATTCTCATTCCACAAAATAAGGGATTTCTTTCATAGCAAACCTTGCCCCCTTCCACATGCCACAGCATGTCACCAATGTCTGACATGCATTGGCTTGACTAAAGAGGCCCCAAATCTCCCATACACTGCTAGGGGGTGATTTACAAAGGGACAGCTTTCATTTGTTTAAATTAGAAAGAAAATGGAAAAGAATATAAAAATCGATTTTCCCCAGCTGGGGTTTGAACTCTGGTCAAAAAGAGATGTTAGCTACCACTGTACCATCTGTTCTATTGAATATTTTTGCTGCCCATAGCCTTTTTGTCATGGAAAGAGTGTGCTGGTCCTTCTTCTATTTCCATGTTGTTTTGCTTCTACAAGCCACAAATCCACTCTTGATTTTCATATTTTAAACACAAATAGCCCTTCCTTTCTTTCACTCTGGCACTTGCCCCATGCATTTCTTTTTCTTACCCAATCATCCCCAAATTCTCATTCCACAAAATAAGGGATTTCTTTCATAGCAAACCTTGCCCCCTTCCACATGCCACAGCATGTCACCAATGTCTGACATGCATTGGCTTGCTTAAAGAGGCCCCAAATCTGCCATAAAATGCTAGGGGGTGATTTACAAAGGGACAGCTTTCATTTGTGTAAATTAGAAAAAAAATGGAAAAGAATATAAAAATCGATTTTCCCCAGCTGGGGTTTGAACCCTGGTCAAAAAGCAATGATTGCCCATGTTAGCTACCACTGTACCATCTGTGCTGCTGAATGTTTTGGCTGCCCATAGCCTTTTTGTCATGGAAAGAGTGTGCTGGTCCTCCTTCTATTTCCATGTTGTTTTGCTTTTATATGCCACAAATCCACTCTTGATTTTCATATTTTAAACACAAATAGCCCTTCCTTTCTTTCACTCTGGGACTTGCCCCATGCATTTCTTTTTCTTACACAACCATCCCCAAAGTCTCATTCCACAAATTAAGGGATTTCTTTCATAGCAAACCTTGCCCCCCTTCCACATGCCACAGCATGTCACAAATGTCTGACATGCACTGGCTTGACTAAAAAGGCCACAAATCTCCCAGACACTGCTAAGGGGTGATTTACAAAAGGGCATCTTTCATTTGGTTAAAATAGAAAAAAAAAAGAAAAGAATATAAAAATCGAATTTCTCCAGCTGGTGTTTGAACCGTTGTTAAATAAGCACTCAAAGCCCATGTGAACTACCACTGGACCGTATTTTTCTTGTTGCTGAATTTTGTCCAAAGCCTATGTGTCACGAAAAAAGGGTGCTGTCGTCCTTCTATTTTCATGTCATTTTGCTTTACATGCCACAAATCCACACTTGATTTTCAATAATTTATAAACTAATATCCCTTCTTTTCTTTTACTCCGGGACTTGCCCCATGCATTTCTTTTTCTTACACAATCATCTACAAAGTCTCATTCCACAAATTATGGGATTTCTTTCATCACAAACCTTGCACCCCTTCCACATGCCACAGTATGTCACAGATGTCTGGCATGCACTCCTTGACTAAAGAGGCCACAAATCTCCCACTGCTAGGAGGTGATTTACAAAGTGACAGCTTTTTATTTTTTATAACTTTATTTATCATTTTCGTATTGCTTACAACATTGCATGGTCATTCACTGTGATCATAGAAATCTAGTAAGAATAAAGACAAGTATCATTTGCAAAACAAGTGTACTCAAGCTTGCAATGCACCAATGTCTCAGGGTAACATATATATAATAAATTGTGATATCAACATCTGACCAACCCAGACCATCGGGCTCTCCCTCACTGTCTGACCCGCACTTTCCTTGACATAATAAACACAACAATTGAGCAGTTGGGTGGAACATGAATTACCCCACCCCAGTGGGGACTATCCCAGCAGGCTGTTGTGAAATAGGGGCGGCACTAATCTACAGTAAGTAATTTTTAAGAGGCTCCCAAATGTCATTTTGCCTGGATGCCAAGGGATGGGTTGTAGCATAAAAGCCACAATTAGTATTATAGTATGTGAGGCTATTGAGCCAATCTTTCACTGTGGGGGAGGCCCTACTTCCCCATTTGAGAGCTATTTCCCTCTTTGCGAGCAAAAGGGCAATGGCTGTGAATTTGCGCAACTTCTTCGGGAGACCCCCCACATAGCCCAACAAGGCGACCTCAGGTGTAGGGACCATCTCAAGGTGGGTCATTTGTGTTATTAATCTGAAAATGGATCTCCAGAAGTCCCCAATCTTAGCGCAGTTCCAAATCAGGTGGGCAAAATAGGCTTGCGGGCTACCGCACTTAGGACAAAAGTGTGTGGTCGATTGGGATCAATGGAGTGAACCTTTGCCGGGGTCATATAGACCCTCCACAAATATTTGAAGTGTATGAGCTTATGTCTGCTGTTTAAGGAGACCTCTTTCGTTTGTGCACAACAAAAGGACCAGTGAGAGTCTTGAATTGGGTGCCCAAGGTCCCGGTCCCATGCCTCCTGTATCTTGGCCTCCCTGCTAGGGACTAATGACATACATGCTTTGTATGGCTTCGAGATTAGGTGTTCTCCCCCGGAACTTGTGACTAAGAGAGTAAGCGGAGGGAAGGACTCGGGCTCCAACGGGTACTCCGGAATCTTAGCTCTGAGCGCCCTCCGTATCTGGCTAAATACAAATTGATCCATGAATGTTGCCTCACTGAACCTCCCGCCCACTGTGCTAGAAAAATCATAGCCCCCTGGGAACAGATCCCCAATCTTATTTATTGACTATGTAGTGAGTGTACGCTGTGCCAGTTTTTCTTCCGTAATGGGGATCCAGGGGTTAGTATTGACAGGGATCTCCGATGAGTAAAGAGCACCACCTCCAGTCACTTTCGTCAACTTACGCCAGGCCCAGCTAGTGGTGCAAACTGTTTGGATAACCCGGGGATCCCTGGGAAAGCCCCGCTGCAGCACCGTACATAGGGGCACCGGGAGCACCAGGTCAGCCTCAGGTCTAGTGTAAGGGATCCGCGCGTCCGGGTGATACCAGGAGTGTGCGAAACTCCACTGAGCAACCAAATAGTAGATCTGAAGATTGGGGACCCCAAAACCACCTCTCTCATATGGTAAGGACATGGTGTCCCAGCTAACTCTAGGTCTTCCTCCCCCCAGACCAATCTGATGAGATGAGAACGCAAAGTGCGGAAAAAAGTGTTGGGGAGCGGGATAGCAATGTTGTGAAACAGATATAAAAACCTTGGGAGGACAATCATCTTCACAAGTGCAACTCGACCAGCAAGGGGAAGTGGGAGCCTCAACCAACGCTCGACCTGTTGCTCCAGGTTATGCGCCACAGGGCCGTAGTTTAGCCTAATAATTTGCTTGTTTTCTCTTTGGCTCCGAATACCCAAATAGTTGCCCGAATCCTCACACCACGTCAGCGGGAACTCACATTCCCAATAAACAGTGTTCGGCGTCAGGGGGAAAATTTCCGATTTTCCCCAATTTATATCCAGCCCTGAAAAAATGCCAAACGGATAATCTCTCTGATGAGCGGTTCAAAATTCTCCTGGGGGTTTCGGACATATAGGATGATATCATCCGCATATAGGGAAATTAGAAGAGGACCAGTTTTGAACTAGAGACCACTGTGCAGTTATCTTTCCTGGAAATGGCTAACCAGAGGGTCCAGTGCCAATATGAAGAGCAGTGGGTAGAGTGGGCAGCCCTGTCTGGTGCCGCGAGTGAGAGCGAACGAAGGGGACAGTGGGCCATTCAATTGAAGCCTAGCGGTGGGCGCGGTGTAAAGCAACGAAGTAAGGTTAATGAATCCCTTAGGGATACCCAACTTTCTCATCACTGCTAAGAAAAAGGGCCACTGCAAGGAGTCGAAGGCCTTTGCGGTAGCGAGTATGACAGCAGCCGCAGGGACCTCCGGAGCGATCCTATGTATTACTGCAAATAATGTGCGCAGGTTTAAAGCAGTCCACCTATGGGGGACAAAGCCCGACTGAGTCGGGTAGATAATGCGGTCCAGCAACAAGGCCAATCTCAGCGCAATCATTTTAGCCAAAATTTTGTAGTCTAGGTTTAAAAGTGATAACGGCCTGTAAGAGGCGCATAGAAGCGGATCTTTCCCGGCTTTTGGAAGGAGGATTATTACAGCCTCACGCAAAGTGAGGGGAAGTTCCTTGTGTTCGAGTTCTTCATTATAAACCTCTAATAGATAGGGCGCTAATAAGTTCTTATAGGTTTTATAAAAGATACCAGTAAAACCGTCCAGGCCTGGGGCCGTCGAGCCATTCATGGCATCTATGGCGCTACTTATTTCCTCGGCGGAGAATGGCTCAGCCAGAAACTGCTGCATGAACTTCTCAAGCCCCACCATAGAAATCTCTGCAAGGTAGCCATTACGGTCTCCCTCGCTATGCGTCACCCGTGTTGCATATAATGTGGAATAATATGCTAAAAATTCATCTTTGATATCTGGGGTATCGGTTAGGGTCTGCCCGGTTGAGGAACGGATGCAGGTGATGTATGAACGCCCGGCCGAGGGTCTCAGTAGCCGCGCCAACCTGTGGCCAGGTCTGTCACCCTCCCCATAACGCCTTGCAATAGCATACCTGCTTAAAAAATGAATCTCACGCTCCGCTGCTTCTCTGAACCCTGTCAAGAGTGTTAGTCGGTGGCTGAGCAGAGAGGGGTCAGGCCTTGCAAACTGATCTCTATCTAGCATATCTA
Source organism: Calotriton arnoldi (assembly GCA_963921515.1). Lineage (NCBI taxonomy): Eukaryota > Metazoa > Chordata > Amphibia > Caudata > Salamandridae > Calotriton > Calotriton arnoldi. The sequence goes on from CAWUFW010017982.1 coordinate 239,149, forward strand.
ATTACTTCTCAATATGCCCAATCATACTATGCAAATCTTTTAGAACCCCAGAATGCTTAGAGATGCATACTCCACGCATAGAGGCTTTAAATGCCTCCCAGAGTATGGCCCACGAGCTCACTGATCCTTTATTCAGTTCAAAGTATTCAAGTATGGCCTCCCGAAGTTCGGAACTAAACACTTCATCCCTCAGTGCCTCCCTGGGGAATCTCCACATCCTGTCACAGCCCTCTGGTCTAGGGACGCGTACTTGCAATACCACTGGGGAGTGGTCAGAATATGTGCTAGGGAGATGCTGGGATGCCTTATACCACGTTGCCAAGTTGGCGGGAGACGAGCCAATAATCTAATCTAGTCCAAGTACCATATTGGGCGGCGTAATGGGTGTAAGCGGCATCTCCCGGGATGCGCTGATGCCACACATCCACCAGGCCAACAGAATCGCACATATCCAGCAATATGTGGCATGCGCTGGGTTTGGTGTCTGACGAGTTGGGCATACTCTCTTGCGCAGGGTCCAACAGGAGATTAAAATCTCTGCTCATGCATGTACATTCTGCATCTAATTGTAGGAACTGTGTGTGAAGGCCTTGGAAGAACTCTGGACTATCGACATTAGGTGCGAATACGCAGATGAACGCCATACAGTGTCCCATCAAGTGACCCGCCACCATCGTGTAGCGACCCTCATTATCAATGTGTGCTTTTAAAAATTGGAAGGGCAGACATTCATGAATCATGACAGCCGTGCCCCGCGCATACATTTTATACCCTGCAAAGTAGCGATGCGGTCCCCAGCCCGACGTGAAAATGGTGGTGGCAGCTTTGGGCAGGTGTGTTTCCTGTAAGAATGCAATGTCCACCCTGTGACGCTGTAAATAATGCAAGACCTGCTTCCCCTTCCTAGCATTATTAATCCCCCGGACATTCCAGGTGATCAGTGTCAGATCTGAAAATGTTGACAACCTACCCCGCTCCGACATCCCAATATATTAACAGTGATTTGAAGTGT